>JAQGCH010002337.1:0-12910 GCA_034699485.1 Nanhermannia elegantula
GTAATCATAATAAAAATCCCTTTATTGAGTTTGCGTTATAGAGATCTTTACAATTTAAGAAAATATTGCCTGAAGTCTAAAATGTTTTAGCCGAACACATATTTTTAGCTTTGATCAAAAAGAGAGGGTATAGATTTGTTCTGTCTGTCTGTCTGTCTGTCTGTGTCTGTTTGTCCGTCTGTTGCCAAATAAATCTCGAAAACGGTAAGAGCTATCAAAAAAAACGATTTGATAATCATAATCAGTATCCCTGAGAACCACTAAAATAACGACAAAAGTCTGTGTCCAGTGACCAATGGCCAAGTTGCCGACGAAAAACTACCGATACTAATGCTTTATTATAGTAATGGTTAGAGATATGAAACAAGTGGCAAAAATACTTGAGGACCGCGCTTTGTAAACAGTCATAGACTGTATACTTTCCCCTTTTAATCATAGTATAATATCTTTTGAAACCGATGATAATCAACGATTTTTATTAGTTTCTTTAGCATATTGTCTGTGATATATTAGAGGTAATTGTGACGATTGTACGCCTCTTATTTATATTATTAAAAACTGATGTGTATTTGTGCGTATTGTTTGTGTTTCTGTTGTGGTTTGTGTCTGTGGCTGACCAGTAATGTAATCAATTTTTTTTGCAATAATAAGATTAAGAATTTGGTTATAAAATAATTTGAAAGTCAAATCCACTCTGAAGGCTATAAATGCTTTTTAAATCCTGTATTATCTAAAGGTAAACTTAACGGGAAACGACAGGACCTCTGCTCTTAGCCTGACTGTTCACCAGGAAATCAATGTTAACCTACTCTATCATTAATTAGAAATTAAGATATTAATAGCAATAAAGTAGCTCTTATTTTCAAGTTTATGCTAAAAAGCTGAACAAAATTATAACTTAACATAAATAATTGGCTAAATATTATTTACACACAATATTATAGACATTGAATTTCATGAGTTCTCAATAAAATGTCTTTGAAATATTTGAAATAACTCTACGTCAGATTTACCTGAGGTTTGCATATCTTATTAAGAGAACATCAGTTTTCACCAGGAATTCAATGACAACTACTCTATAATTAAGTAATTAAGATATATATAACAGAATTCCGCGTTAATTGTCATAATCGAAGGCTGAATGTGTATATAAATAATCCTTTAATTAGTTTTTTATCGCATTAAATCTAATCTATATTTAGTTAAATTAATTTATGTATTAATTTGTCAAAATATAGTATAATAGCGTTCATCTGGTGGTTCACAATATCAAGATTTTTTGATCTGTTAGACACTGTATTTTTTGTGTTACGCAAAAAAGAGTCGAACGTAACTGCATTACACTTATACCATCACACAGTGGTTCCCATCATATGCTGGTGTTCTTTCAAACACAATGTTATGATACCTATCATTCGACTCTTCATTTTCATCAACTCATTCATTCACGTGTTGATGTACTCATACTATGCATTATCTTCTTTTGGGCCTAAAGTTCAGAAGTTTTTATGGTGGAAAAAGTACATCACTTTAATACAGATAATTCAGTTCGTTGTTTGTGGCTCTTATGGTGTTTTACTCTACTTTATGCAAAACGATTACCCAATCGATTGGTTCATGTTTGTTGTGGGACAGAATCCCGTGTTTTTAATTATGTTTATGAACTTTTACAGAAAGTCTTATTTTAAAACTGATAGAAATGCAAATTTCGTGAAGAAAACTGATTGAGTATTCATTTTATAGGAAATTTCAATTTTATCATAAAAATTGAGTTTAAATTTTAAAAATCTTTTATTTATAGACTATTTTATAAAGTTTGAAAACTATTTATAAATAATAATTTGCTTGTTTTCAAATGAGATATTTATAAAAAATATTTAACTATAAATAAGTCGAATAAAAGAAAAAATGTCTTTGAATTGGTATTAATTTAGAGCGAATCTTATAATTATCAATTATACTCGTTATTCACTTTTTACACAAATAAATATTTTTCAAGTTTAGAAATTGTAAGCCTTGAAAAATTCAATGTTGAATGAGATTAACTAAAATTGATATCAATTACACGAATAAATTAGGTAAAAAAATAAAAATAAAACATAACCACTGCGAGATTCCAAACAAATATAATTTACAAATTGCAGATTCGATCGGATTTATAGATATGCTGAAAGCTCTCAAAGAAGAGAAAGTACAAAACCATTTGTGCTCTTGAAGTTTGAAAAAGTGTTTTTAAAATAGATTGAAAAAAAGTTTAACCGTTTTAGTCCAATGTCATAAACGTTAATACAGTCTCTTTTATAGATTCAATCTAAAAGTCACGGAAAGTCACATTTTTTCAAAGGTTGAGAGGGTTTAGAACCCCTCCAGAAAAGGTTAAATCGAAACTAAAGTCAATGATCTGTTTTATTTCACTTTTTTAATTACAAGTGAAAAAGTTACAAACTTTTACAGTATATATTATTTTTTTAAAAAACTTAATTCTAAACTAAACTAATTTTAATTTACAAATAAAAGTTAATTAATTGACAGAATATTTCACATCACATAATTTGAGGTCAAGATTGATCTTAACTAAAACTGATTATTTTGACAAAAAAATCTTTTTGTACCTGTAGTTGAATACAAAAACAAAATTTTGAGAAATTTTTCCCTAACAAGACCTACGTTCAATTTCTATGCAAGCGTGTTATCAAATGCTTATACCATTTTTCAGTGCATCAGCAGTACTGACGAGTTGAGTCAACTTTTGGAAATACCATTTAAATAGGATAATAAAAGATAATAATAGCCCTATATATAGAGGGTAATCCCCAAATGAAATTAGGTCTGAAAATCTTTACAAATTCTTTCTAACAATAACAAAATTACCGGTGATTCTAAAAATATATATCAAAATAAACCATAATTTAATAAATTTTTAAAATTTTTATTTTTTGTTTGACTAAAGTTTTTATGTTTTGATCAAAAAAACTTATCATACAAGTTATCTTCAGAGTGCGATATAACTTACGTTCATATCTTTACCTGTACTTCAAGACCTGTCTCTACCCACATAACTCCTAAACTTTTAACCAGAAATAAATTTCTAACTAAATGTGTAATTTTGTTGTTCATGTCTTCTCTAATAGTCATTAATTTATATTTTAATTTATTAAATTGCGATCTTATCATAAATAATGAGCTTCTCTTAGAAAAATTAATTCATAGACTTGACAAAAATCCTTATTTAATTAGTTATACAGACATTTGCAAAACTTGTAACCTTTTTCAATGTGATATTTAATTCATTTACTGAGATTTTACTGATAAAAGGTTAGAATTTCTCAGACAATTCCGCCAATTAAAACATTTTTCTTCATAACTTATGACGTATTTTTGATGAAAGCAGTGCTGAAACATTTAAATAATAAATACTCGAATAAGCAATCAGATAAAATACGTAATAATAAAGTTTACGTATTTTAAGTGCTTAACAAAAAAACAATAAGATTTTAATAATTATTCGTTAATTTCCTTTCTATTCATAGAAAAATAAAAAAATTGTTTTTTATAGTATACTAAATATTGTTTTAGCCTTAAATTGTCACAAAAAATACTCAAAATTTAGTTCAAGTTTACTGAGTTATAATTTGTTCCAAATGAGAGAAAATAGTAAAAAGCGATACTTTTTATAACTAATACTTGTCGTGAATTTTATTATTTGCGAATAACTTATAGAAAAGAATAAAAATAATTATTATAGTACTTATACAATAACTTTTAAGTGCATAACAATACAAAACTTGAATGCATGACAAGTTATAGCTAACTATACAAACAGTGCTAAAAGCTATACATATTTACCGGAAATTTTGAATCCAATTAAAACCAATTTGTAATAAAAACATGCATTAAATAGGAATTTACGCTTTTGGTTGACTAATCAGACAAAATAAGTTAATATCAAAACTTAAGGGACTTTTGATGCTTTCAGTAATTTATTAAAATAATTAAATCAATATTTTTCTAAGAAACTAGTGTTGAATTTTCAAGTTGTGCAAGTTATACAAAAGTCAATTTCAGGTTTCTATATAAAGAAAATCATTACTATTTCCCTAATCCGTCGTCCGGAATCCTAAGCGAGCGAAACACTATTAATAAGACTTTTTTCATATATTTATTGAATAAGAAAAACCAGCCCTTAAGGTAATACAGGTATTGGAAACCTTGAATATATATAAGAGCGAAAAGTTTTCTGCCTCAGACTTTTCTCTTTACTGAAGCCATTGATTGTCAAAGAGTGAAAGCAATAAAGATATAGTTTAGTTTTGAATTCCGAGTCAAATTTCCTCAAATCAGATAAACTGTGTCACTATCGCTGAGTAATACTTTTGTTAAAATAAAGTGAAATACTAGTGGTTGGTATTGATGTCAATCATGGAAAGCGAATATTTATTTAAATTTAAAGTTATTTTAGATTTTTAAATAACAATTAATTTTAGTGCACATCTGGTGAACACGTTTTTCCGCATCATATCTGAAAAGAGTAACATTTGGTACAAATATTTTTATTGTGATTAAAGTGAAACAATAGAATTACTCGGAATTTACTTTAATGTTTGGTTAAAAAGCTTTTAAATTTATATAAAAAGTTTATTGAACGAAGAAATTAGTGAATTGAATAAATATTTTCCTTAAGCTTTTATTATCTAATTTATAAAACTTGTAGTCTCTGTGATAATAGTCATAAAAAAAGTTTTAAAAACTTTTTAAAAAGTGAAAATACGGTTCAGATTGTTTGAAAACCTCATTTGATTCAAACCTATTGTGAATTAAAGTAACGAAAAACTTTAATATTGTTCTCAACTCAAGAATCTATTTGTATTGAAATTCAACAACAATTAAATTTTGAATAACGCGCGCGCTTTTCAATAAAGCGCTGCTTATTCTAGCGCTGAATCGGATTTATTTAAATAATAATAATAATAATAACAGAAATTTTACTTCTTGTGGTTAATTAACTTCTTAATAATAATGTCTTATCAGCAGAAGATTATTGTCGCGATTTTTATGCTTTTTGTTAAGATTGTTGTTAACTTATATACATATATAACACTTCCATTCTATTACTTTCATCAAAAGCCGTGGAAAATCCTCCAAAAATCAAATCGTAATCGCACTAAAAAAGAAGACCCAACAGATCCCAACTCTGCGTGGATTAGAGATGAAGAAAAATTAACTCATCCTATGTTAACATCTGACACATTAACTGAATCGCTCAATAAACTCGTCAACTTTTATGGAGCCCATACACCTATTTTAGGTATTTTTAATGTTCATTTTGCTTAAAATAAAACTAATTTTTATTTTATTTTATTTATACATAAGTAGAGATTTTAGTTTTGTAAATATATAAATAGGAAAATCTTTTTTCTTAAAAGAAGTTATACTTTAAAAATAAAACTAATTTTTCTCAGAATTTATTTCTGAAATATACACATAAATTAAATTGAGCTGAAAATAACAACTTTTAATTAGTTAGAAATTTTTTTATTAGTTTTAGAGTTTAAATCCTATGATTTCAACATATTTCGAAATTTATAAAAGTTTTAAATTTCAAATATTTTTCTGATACTTGTTTAGAGATTAAAATCAAGATTTTTTATATATAAATTATTTAAGAAATTCAAGTTTAATGCCAATTAGAAAAATATAACCACTGATTCACATAATTATAAGATCTATAAGACTTCAATAATTTTTTTGGTTTACTTTAATCAAAATTTTGTGTGAAATATTTTTTTGAAACTTTATAGCGAATGATAGCAATTAAATAAAATTCAAATGACACACATCTTAATAACATTTATAGCCATATGAATAATACATGAATATTAACACCTTTAACAAAGTTATTCGTCGCCTAATTTACTGAATAAATTAATTTATAAATCAAAGCAAAAGCACATCTAAATTAACAAAATTCTGTCTTAAAGTAAAACTACACTTAAATTATTTAACATAAAGAGATGACAAATAGGTGTTTAAATAAAATCATGTTTTGGTGTGTTTTTTATCTATGACTTAATAACCTTTTTTGTTAAGTAAACTAAAATTTTTGAAATAACTCAACAAATATTATTTCAAAATTTAGGTTATCGGGAAGTGTTGGCTTCAGAAGACTCTGTTGGAAAAGATGGTAAAGTGAGACGTATTGATGGCAAATCATTAAAAAAGTATCATTTAAGCGATTATAAGTGGCTTACATATGGACAGATCGATACTATAACACGAAATATAGCAAAAGGATTAATGGCTAATGGAGTTAATTGTGGTGATAAAGTCTTATTACTATCTGAGACAAGAGTGGAGTGGTTTCTATGCGCTCAAGCGGTAGCAAAACTTGGAGGAACTATAGTTACACTTTTCTCTAATTTGGGTAATCATTTTGTTCTTATATTTAGTCCGGTTTTTCAATAGCTTATTATGTTTTCATTTCACTTAAATGTCTACTTTTAGAGGGGTTTATAACTATTATAATTATTGAATATACTTATTTTCAACTCTTTTTTCAGTCAATCAAAAATTAATTAATTTAATTAAAAATGAGCCCAACGTTTTCGGATATATCCGTACTATCCATACTCTCCATTAAGGCTTAAGTTTATAAAAATGTTATTGAATTAATGGTAAAAAATTGAACAGACCAATTTAAAAGTGTCTTTCAATTGATAATATTTTTGAATTAATAACAACGCGTACTTTACTTCAATTGTTAATTAGAGACCAGTTTTATAGAAATTTTTTATTTACAAATGAGATGTAACCCTTATTTTATAAGTGAAAATTAATAAATTATTAGGTCAGTATATAGACCCTATTCAGGGCTCACATAATTAATGTCAAACTTTAATACTATTAATACATTAGGAATTTGTTTAAAATATCATTTAACGAAATTTTTATGTGTGGTCTCTAATTAACATTTGAGACAAAGCACGGGCTGCTAATAATGCTAAACTATTCTTAATTGAGTTGAAATTCTTACTAAAACTAAATTAAAACTAAATTGAACTTTAACTAAAACACTTTTATCCTAAAACCTTAATTATTAATTTAAACAAAAAATTACAAAAATTCCTGAAATTAATAAAATTTTTGTATAAATTATTTAGGAGACGACGGAATAATTTATGGCATAAATCAGACAGAAATACAAGTAATGATAACATCACACGAACTAATGCCTAAAGTGAAATCATTATTAAGCAAAACACCGACAGTTTCGACAATAATTTATATTAATAATAAAGAGGACGTCATTAATAGTGAAGAATTTCCACAAAATATTAATACAATATCGCTAAAGGATATCGAGAAAATAGGCACAGAGTCACACTTTGAATTTCAATTACCAAAACCTGACGATCCCTTAATAATAATGTATACCTCTGGAACCACTGGCACTCCAAAAGCCGCGATTGCAACGCACCGACAATTTTTAGGCTCTTCTGACGCTCTCTTAGTATTAGTTAAAGATGTGATCGATGACTATCGCAATCATACATATATCGCATATTTACCATTAGCTCATGTTTTAGAGCTCACTATTGAATTGTTTTTATTTCACGGTAATTAAAATCTATGATTTATAGTGTATTACATAAGTCTTTACATTTGAATTATTCTTGTATTCAATTCTAGTCCTGAGGATTTTTAAGAATAATTAGAGACTTTAGTTTTCCACTATAAATACCGGTTATAACTGCTATTTATATATAACTAATTTTATAAATTTTTCAGGTGGAGTAAGAATAGGTTACGGCACTCCTTTCACTCTGACAGACACTGCTCCAGGTCTAGCGCGTGGCCAAAAATCTGATATAAGACTTCTTCGGCCAACATGTATAACAACAGTTCCATTAGTATTAGATCGTATACGAAAAGAAATTAACGATAAATTGAAAGCTCGATCAATAGTCTCAGTCGATATATTTAATTATTTAATGGCATATAAAACAAAATGGACCACAAAAGGCTATAAATGCGGAATTGTTAATAAATTATTGTGTGAGAAAGTCAGGCAACAAATGGGTGGTAGAATTCAGTATATGATTGTTGGCGGCGCTCCTCTTAATAGTAACACACAATCTCTTATTAAAGCTGCCCTTAACGTCACTTTAGCACAAGGTATGATTATTGTTCAGTAAATGACTATAAAAATGTTATAGTTTTTGGATATACAATAATATCTCGATATAGTGAATGGCTGGGGATAAGAATTTTGTATTAACTTTATGTGGGGTTCACTATAAAGGAGTATTTTTAGTAGTAGTTGAAAAGAATATACCGTATGCCTAGAATTGCTTTTACAATATAGAGGATTCACAAAAAGGGGTTCATTATATCGAGGAATTACGGTATGTCATAGAAGTTATGATAACTTTTTTGGCTATAACTCTACCATCAAATAAAAAACTACATAAAAGTTTTAATGATCGGGATTTTAAAAAATCTATTAAACTTTAAATTTATTGCCTCATAAACTTTTTAGTAATATTTTTCGGAATAATATATTTTTTAAATTTTATATTAACTCAATTACTATTACAGAAAAAAATCGAGCACTAAATGTGTTAATTCTCAGACTATTATTTGAATTTCAGCTCATTTTGATTTAATGTTCATGTTTTTAATGATAATTTAAGGATACGGCGCAACTGAAACAACTGGCGCTGTGTTATGTATGGACTTCGACGATATATCATATGGAAGAGTTGGTGCACCACTACAGGGAGTTAAAGTGAAATTAGTTGATTGGGATGAAGGCGGTTATCATCCCAGCGATAAACCAAATCCAAGAGGAGAGATAGTAATTGGTGGCAATTCTGTAGCGATGGGTTATTATAAACTTGAAGAACAGACAGCAGAAGCTTTTAAAATTGACGAGAAGGGTGTCCAGTGGTTCTATACGGGAGATATCGGGGAACTGTTTCCCGACGGGACCTTCAAAATAATTGATCGCAGAAAAGATTTGCTTAAACTACAAAACGGCGAATACGTCTCTCTCGGAAAAGTATGTCTTAATTTATATAACTATTCATAGAAATGTCATATTTTTGTCTAGTTTTTAATCACAAACTCTTGAAGCTATCATTTTAGTGGATTATAAAAATTCTATTCTTTTCTTTTGACATGTTTGGGAAAAAATGTATTATACAGTAAACTCTCGTTTGCATTAAGATCCAAATGAAGAGAAATCCGTTTATTATAATTTAAGTACATTATTAACAGATTTTTCTAACATTCGTTCTATGGTATAGCGAACCAAACAGTGTGTGTCTAATGTTGTTCATTATAACGAGAGATTAATTATAATAAAGTTTATTATAACGAGAGACTCAATATAATAGAGTTAATTATAACGAGTGTTTGCTGTATACCAGACATATATCTGAAAAGTGGATAAAGAAGATATTATTAATACTATTAAATATAGTATAAATTGGTTATTACATACAAGTATAACATGATTTCTTTAGAAATTCCACAGGACTTCCCAATAATTGCATGCTTTACACAAAGAAATGGGGAAAACAGCTTAAATTCCTTAAGGCAGTGAAAAAGTTCAATAAGTTCACGAGTTATGAAAGTTACGCAATAACTTAAGTTAAATTCAAGATCAAAAAGCTTAACAAAAAAATGAAAGTAAATAAATGAAATAGAAAAAGTAATTTTCATAATAAGTACCATCAAAACAATCAATCATTCAAATAAAACCCTTTTTATACAGTAATAACAGAAATACATTCAAATCTAATTGAGCTAAATGTCAAACTTTTTATTATTATTTTGCTCTTCAGATCGAAGCAGCTCTCAAGTCATGCCAATATGTGGACAACATATGTGTCAGTGGAGGCACTTTTTCTAATGATTTGATAGCAATAGTGACGCCTAATCAAAAATCATTCGTACAATTATCTCAAGATTTAGGCAAAAAAGACACACCTATTAAAACATTATGCGATGACTTAGAAGTCAATAAAAAAGTCCTTAATTCATTAGTACAAACAGGCATTTCAGCTCATTTAAGCAAAAAAGAGATACCAATTAAAATAAAATTAGTTCCTGACGAGTGGTCGCCCGATAACGATATGCTGACTGCAGCGATGAAAATGAAGAGAAAAAGTGTTGAGACTAGATATAAGACTGAAATTGACAGGTTGTTCAGCTCTGCAAACTATAATAGTACTGAAAATAATAATACGATTAAGTTTAATGATAATAAGGTTTAAATAGTTTTTTTTATATAATCACATGAGGTATAAGTTTTGAATAGTATTCAGTAATGATTAGTTTTATTTAAGTCAATAATATGTAACTTATAATTCAATGTTTGTTCATAACTTTTGTACATAAAGTGCAATTAAAATTTAATTATTGATAAAATATATTAATTAATTTGATTTTTCTCTTTTTAATTAGAATTTTAAAAGAATATTTTAAAAGTACAGTTTATCCATTTTATTGTACAGTATAACTTTCAATTCTTTTACTATAATGAGGTTTTATTGTAAGCGGTGTTGTAAGTTAAAAACCCAAAATGTTTTAAAGCCATTGCTTAACTATATATAAGAGAATTTTCACTATAACCTGACTATAAAGTTAACCGATTTCACTACAAAGGAGATAAACTGCATTAGATTTTTAATTGTTAACTCTATTAACTTTTGCGAGCATTCAATACCATAATACATAACTATATAATCTATTGCAGATATATTGAACTTGATTTAACTTAATTTCAATCAAATATTTTCCGTTGTTTGAGCTCATTATACCGGTATATTTAAAATTTTTTATCTTAACAAAAGTTCTTGTTCAGTAGTTATAAATTAGAACTTCTATGAGTTGAGCCCTTAGGATATATTTTTTAATTACCTATCCGTTTCAAAATTGTCTCACAATCTTTAATACGGACTTATAAACTAATAAGCCATTGAAAATATCTTATGATCTGTGTCTGGGATTATAACATAATTCACTAATTATGCATTGCATGGATTAAAAGCATTTTTTAATAGCTTATTTCAATCATTATTATAAAGCCATTCGTTATTATTATTATTATCGATATTTTCTGTACAGTCACTCAAACAAACTTAAGTTTTTATCTCTCCTGAAAAGTTTACTCAAATATCTTTATTGAAATCCGCACTGAATGAGCAAATTATTAGAACCAAACATCTAATTAAAAAAACTGCGAATTAATAGATAAATCATTATATGTATACACAGTTACAGTTATACCAAATTAAATAAAGTTCACAATTATTTAATCCAAGAAAAAACAATTCAATTAATTGGTTTACAAAATAATTTGAGAATTAAATGATCCACAAAAGGGAAAGCATTATTTCAATTGATATAATTATAAGTTTATATTAGGAAAAGGGCTTAAAATTTAATAAATTTTGAACATATCTAATAATAATTGTCTGAATCGGTCGCTCATAGCCTTCAGACACACATTCATTCATTATAAAGCTGTCCACAGTTCTCGATTGCAATCTTTTAGGTTGGTTTACCGTTATGTGAGCCATAAGATTCAATATTCTTGAGCACATCCGCGCCTTCGACAACGGCCCCGAATACCACACTTAACTCATCGAGCCATCCGGTTCTCACTGTTGTCAGAAAAAATTGTGAGCCATTTGTGTCCGGACCTAATTATCAGTCAAACAAACAATAAATTACTGTAAATATAAAAAACACATAATAATAATATTGAAAATGAATGAGAGGCTGACCCGAGTTAGACATTGACAGAATTCCAGGTCCGGTGTGCTTAAGTGCGAAGTTTTCGTCGGCAAACTTTCCTCCATATATGGACTTCCCACCGGTGCCAATATGGTTAGTGAAGTCCCCGCCCTGACACATAAATTTGGGAATCACCCGATGGAATGTTGACCCGTTATAACCGAACCCATTCTCTCCCGTACACAACGCACGAGTTTTCCACAGTTTTTGGGAAGACATCAAACCTGAGCTCCATTATAATCCGTCCGATGAGCTCCCTATCAGCGGTCACGTCGAAGAAAACACGCGGTAAAGACATTTTAGTGGATAATAATTGAGATATCGATACGAATAGTTTTGTCTGAACTGATGACAGTCTTATTGGCTTTGAGTATAATAAGATTTGCTTTGAGACTAAGGCTAAGGCTTATAAGGAATAAGGGTTTGAAAACTCATTGAATTTTACATTAACTCGTGAGTTCATTCTTAATAATATATTATATACTGGTACTTAATATTTATCACTTTCACATTTATCACTTCATATTTATAAATTTCTAGTAATTGATAGCAAAAGCTTAACTACTTGACACACAAATCAGAGACAAATAGGTTTTAAAAATCTATATTTGTTTTATGACTATTAAGTTATTATTTAATATCATATCACTGTTTATAGTTTATATTTTTGACTAAAAGTCATATTTTCAACGCCTGAACAATTAGATTATTGACTTATTAATGTCTCGTCCATTATGCTTATCCTTACGTATGACTGGACTTTTCGGTATTTTACCAAACTTTGATTGAGTGACTGTACTATACATCTGCTATACATTACTATAAACTCATCTGTCAGTATATGAGCCGTGAGGGGGACTTATGCCCAAACTTATATCAGTATTATATTAATAATAATGGAATGTTAATTACCGGTACCTTTTTGAGAACCTATTCATTTACTGTTAATTTAAAGTAAGTTCAACACAAAATCATAAGATTTGAGTTTCAATATAAATACTGTACTGTATGCCTTTCTCAACAAAAATCCTGCATAATCCTGCAAAATCTAGCATCCATCTCGTAAGGGTCTCGACCCATAAATACGACATGTATTTGATACTCAGTG
>JAQGCH010002338.1:0-12901 GCA_034699485.1 Nanhermannia elegantula
CTTAAAGAAAAACATTACATTTTGTAAGCGATATTTGTGTAGTTCTGTCTCATTTTTGACCTCCTATTGAGACAATATGTTAATAAATGTCGAGTAGAGTTAATTTGCGAAATCCTTTTTACTTTAGTTTCAGTGTTAGTCTATTGAAAATTGTTTTTTCTATTTTACTTCACTAGTGATTAAGAGTAAAGACAACCTTTCCTTTTACCTCAAGTAATGTTACCTAACAATTAGTCTATAAATTGTAAATGCCATTAATTTTTTTGGTGGTTCGAGTCTTTCAAGTAAATAGCTTTTAAATTTTTTTTGACGCAAAAAGAGGAAAATTATTGGCAAATATACATTCAAAAAGTGAAAAAATAGAAATTACAAATCGCAAGTCTTAATAATGAATGTTCGGAACAGTTTTATGGTTTTAACACGAAATATTTTTTGCATTTTAATATAACATTAAACGAACCGAAAGATATCTAGTTATAAACTTATTATTTTGATGTCAAAGAAAATGGCAATAGAGATAATTAATGCTATCATCTTTCACTTTATTCATTTCAGCCTTGATGTCACTCGAGACCCAAACCTATGGCACTCATATCGGAATACGAATTCTCTCAAAGAACGCCGGTGTATATCTTTGCTTTAATAAAAAAGGAAAACTCATTACACGGGTATGTTTTGTCAATTAAGTTTCACTATTGAATCTATTTTTTTCATTTTTAATACTTATGCTTTTAAAACTAATCCCAAATCTTTGAGTACATAATTCTGATTTATTTCCATTACTTAATAAATAATCGGTTCAATTGAATCAAATCAAATTCATTATTGCCCCCAATTTTAAGCTACGTTTATCAATAAAGGTGTAAAAACATAAAAATTTATAAATTCATTCAATTTATTGATAAATTAAAGTCAATAAATACTTTGCATGTGTTTAACGGTTAGCAATTCAACATTTATATAATTATAGGCACACATTAATAGAATGCGCAATAATTGAAAGGATCAGTGGGCAGATATATAATTTTAGGAATATGGACAAAAATTTATATATTTTTAAAGCTGGATTAAAATCTAATTTTGTTTCTATTTCACGATATTTAATATAAAAATTTAGCAATAATTATCACAAAAAGTGCACAAAATCCTGCTACATATGAAATTGTCTCAAATGGTGAAGAAGGCGCATATAAACTTGTTCTGTTGTGGTAAGGGGAGGGGTCAGGTAAATGAGAAATATTTTTCGAGAAACATTTCTAGAAATTTTCTCATAAAAAAGATTATTTCTAGAAATTTTGCATTCACTTGTTTAACCAGAATGAAAAAAAACTTGTATAATAAACTTTCCTCACAAGTCTCTTCGGTAGCATTTTTTTAGGATAAGGCTTGTCTCAGCCTCTTTTTAGGGGGAAAGAAATACAAAGTATGATATTGAGGTTTTTGGTTATCCCGATTTCCAACCAGTACTTACATCCTTCTCCACTATTATTATCTACTATTTGGCTTAAATTTGAAAATTTGTCAAATTACTGTTTTTATAATTATTTCACTCGAAACGTAGTCCAGTCGAGACTTTTTAGTAAAATGAGGACTGAGCCAACATTTTCTAGAGAAAAGCTAACATTGTATTTAACTTTTTAAATAATGAATGAATATTGAGTTCCAAGTCTTAAGTGGAATCCAAACAAAAAGCAAAAATAAAATGAGAGGCAATGATAATCGGAACCTTTTTGTTTGAGGAAAAACGGCAAACAATTCTAATGTCTGCTGAGGTTTCTTTCTTTCGTGCCATTCAGACATTTCGTCTGTCTCTCAGTGAATAATTTTAAAAATTAACCGTTTTTTCATTTTGAATACAAGTAAATTACAGTTATGATCAACGCTTAAGATCTTTTAGCCTCGCATTTATTTATTAACTTTAGGCTTCTGTTTGAATGGGTGGGCTTCAAATGTATTCGAAATATTGGTCTTTCAATCCCTTTTCTCAAATGATCCATCAAAATAACTCATGAATGTATGATCAGTATATGATCAGTCTGTGATTACTCTATGATCACTCTATCTTTCTATGTTTCAAAAGTACTAATTTTGACTTTTACGACACAATTGAGAGCTTCAATGACCAAAATTACTTATAGTTAAAGGGCATAAGTTTCTCTGCAGTTAACTCTCAATTAGAAGCTTTACTTGGATTCTGAATACGAAACTAGGCTTTAGTTTATACATTTATTTATTCTTTTGCCTAACATTTGTATCGTTAGAATTGATTGTTTGGATAATTTAGTGCTTAACTGTTTAAACTAAGACTTATATTAAATTTTTTCAATGATAAAGATTATAATCTGATTGGTATTGTTACTAATTTCAGTTTAATGGGGCAAATATTGGATGTCTGTTCACTGAAATACCTCACTCTTCAAGATATATAAAGTTCAATTCCCTCTACAACAATGACTGGTACATCGGAATGAAAAGAAACGGTCAACCAATGTCTGGTAAAATAAAAACTCTTCCTAATCAACTCTCTAAAAGAGAAAAGTGCTATCATTTTGTCAAAAAGTCTCAAAATAACTCTCCATCATTGGATTCAAGTCATGAATTAAATATTAATAATAATCGTAATATCAATTCATATAAATTAAAGGCTGGCCTTAATTTCATCAATCATTAGTCACAATCTAAATTCCTCATTGCCCTGAATAGTGAATTGAGGGTGTGTTGTGTCCATCATGCCATCAATGGTGAAGTGCCTCAAGTAGGACCCAATCCATGAAATACAATAAAGTAGAAACGGGAAGCCCTAATGGAAGCCCTAATGCTTCACTTCAACTTGTAATTCACAGTCCACTGAACTTTTATTAATACATTGATTGACAAAGTTTTTTGTGACTATATTTTTCAATTTTTTTTATGACTTACACTTACATAATGTTTAAGTTTAATAGTAATAATAATAACAATGAGAGACTCGTGCGCGCACTTCTCCTTCAAAATCAACTTTGCATCCAATTTGAATTAACGACAGCTGAACTTCTTTTTTGAAGAGGAAAAGCTTTATTTGAAAATTTTCTGAACAAATTTTTGCACACTTTTATCTGACTATTATTAACATAACATTTATTATTTTTATGAATAATATAAATTTTGGTGTTTAACTAAGTAATTATTAATATAACTTATCTTAAATCAAATAAAATTGATTCAAAATCTGTTGAATCATCCAATTTTCAAATTGATGATTGAAATTAGGCTACAATTTGATGAAATAGTAGTATATTTATTATTTTCCAATAATTATCAAATATAACTTTTAGCATAACACGAATGCATTTTTTAAACATTACTTAAAGCTCATAACATTCCATCGAATACTTTATGATTATATTATATATTCAGTATTACTAACTGTGTTCATCATATTTTGTAAAATACATAATTTGACATATTTGTAAATATTGAGAAGATTGATAACTGCAAAAGATATTTATTCAAATCTTTTATACTATGCTTTATATATTTTTCAATTATATTCAACCGCGAAATCTCGCTTCAAGTTTTAGCAGTCAAATAAACATAACGTTTAAGCAAATAAACAATTGAATTGGTGTAACATTTTTTTATCACAATTTGTGTATTCATTTTAGATCTCAAATCACTTTTCAAACGTAAAACTATTCCTATCTCAACATTTAATCATAAATCGTGATATTTTCCCTTTTACTGTCAATGAATTTTTTTTAACAAACACCACACACTAAACGGTAGAGCAAGTTCTATACTAAACAAATACAATAAATAACTTAAACATTATCACAAAATCAATTGTTATTTTCAGAATCTC
This sequence comes from Nanhermannia elegantula, assembly GCA_034699485.1. Lineage (NCBI taxonomy): Eukaryota > Metazoa > Arthropoda > Arachnida > Sarcoptiformes > Nanhermanniidae > Nanhermannia > Nanhermannia elegantula. The sequence goes on from JAQGCH010002338.1 coordinate 3,842, forward strand.
ATACTTAAAGTAAGCAAACGTTTTAAAACTATTAAATCAAATAAACATGAGATGCGACAGTTTATTAAACAAGAATATGCGATCAAAAAATAGGTGGAATTAAACTAAAACGAGAAGTAAAGTTTAGCAAAGTGGAGAGGATAGCTTCAACTCTAAATAGAATTAAAAATTCTATTATTTTGAATTACATAAGATGGTGTCAAGCGATAAAAATTCGATTTGATTGAAGGTATAATTGTAAAATAAAATTAGGTCAAAAATTTTAAACAGTCTTCTGAGCAAATTAATTATAACATGTCTTCCATCTTAAAGCTTATTGATTACACCACCAAATTCTAAGCTTATACCATAAATTATTCTATTATTTACGTAATAGCCCACAAATTTTGCCTGTCTGTCTACGCACGCGAATACTGCTCACAATAGAACCAAACCAAAGATACATTCTGTATCAGTATCACTTGAAAGGGGGACACTGGCCATTTAATTTTCCGAAAAGTGACCAGTGGCCGAGTTAGCGAATTAAAGGCTACGCCACTAATGCTTTTCAATGGGAAAATTGAGAGACACGTTTTCAGTAAACATGTTTGCACATCTGTACAAGTCGAGTATTCCAAGCATAAACATTAATATGAGACTTTTTAACTTTTAGTTATACTATTTTCCCCATTCATTTGAATGGGCCCGTAGCTAGTTCAATATGTCGCAAAATGTAAACCTTTGAAATACACTAGATATTGGCCCGCGGGTCAGGTCTAGGGCTTGCGGGTGCGAGTAGTGGTGGGCTGCAAAAATTGGGCTTTGGAACACCTAAAGTTACATAGTCTCATATAAAAGTTTATGTTTAAAATACTCGACTTGCACAGATCTGCACACTTTTGTTACTAGAAACGTCACTCTCAATTTTCCCATTGAAAAGCATTGGTGGCGTAGCTATTATTCTGTTCCCGCTGTGTGATCCCGCCACTGACCACTTTTCGAGAAAATGAATGGTCAGTGAGCACCTTTCAGTTGATACTGACCCATATTTTACCATTGGTTCGGTACAATAGTATTCCCGTACTATACATAGATTTTCAGAGAAATTTCTGTCATTATTATATAGATTTGTTGATGAGCTCTGTGAGAAATTTCAACAAATATACATAAAATGTAGATCAAATTAGCACATCAGCTCAACTTTTATCTTAACAAAAGTTAAATACATCGCAAAAATGAGCTCAAACTAACTCTTATTTAGTAATAATTCATTGCCACTGTTGAGGAGTAGCTGTAAAGCGCTCGAACACTCGTGTATTGCATTTTGTAAAAATGGCTAAATTTAAGTTGTGATTAAATAAAATATAAAAAAGTTCATTTCAAAAATAGATTTGTTTTGTAAAAATCTCTAACAGTAAAAAATCGCTAATAACTGGAAGCAGACTGAAAGAGGTTCACAAATCATTAGTTCACAGTACTGTATGGCATACAAAAAAAGACATCTTTATAATTAATTCTTTATATGTTAATTGAACTTTTTATTAGATTATCTCAATTAAAACACTACCAAAAGTTTAAAATTATATAACTTTTAAGCATAGAATTTGAACTTCACTTGAATTAAATAAATTATTCAATTGTTTTTAAATCTATAACAAAGAATAATAATTAAAACCAAAACCAATCCATTTTACCAAATAAACAACAACCCGATGCATAAACTATTAAGATGTGATTTTCAACTAATTTCCATTGAATAAAAACATTTTCATCCAAACTATAGCACATTCAACTGTGTGTAAAAATGAAACAAAATTCATTAACTAAACTATTAGTTAAGAAAGTAGTATGACTTATGATTCTTCATTTTATTTGTGACTAATGGCACGTTTACCTTAAGGCCAAACAAGGTGTTGGTTTGAGAGCCTCACAACAGAATAAGCCATTCTGAGGAATGAGTGTTAAAATCTAATGTTCAAAACACATTTGAGTCCGAACTGTAATAGTAGTAAATGAATGGGAATGGTTTGAGTGGCTATAAAAAGATGGTCACTATTTGAAATCACACACATTCACTGATCTCTCACCAACATAAAACTTATTAAGAAAATGCCATTATTGGTAATCAAGTCAATGATACCTTTCATATTATAACTAATTTCTATATTTTATAATTTACAAGACAAATAAAATAATACAGATATTCTGAAGATAATTATCCAATGCCTGCATAAAGAGAATCGTTGTTAACACTGCCAGCAGTTATTTAATAGGTCTGCTATTTTTAAAGCTATTGTGAAGTGTGAAAATCCCAAAATTAAAAGCTATATAATTGCTAAACTTTAACAAAATAAAGGCTAAATAGGTTAGAATTGTAAGCATTTAAAAAATAATTGATATTTTGAACAAAATATTGATAAAATGTTGATAGCTACTCTCAAACTTAATTTACTTGTTAGAAGTAAATTGCTTTATAAGAATATGCTTTTTTTGTTCTAAAATCTATATAAAATAGCAAATATTAATTATTGTTTTTTTGATGATTAAAAGTGGATTCAAGACTTTTTACTGTATTCCAAAATAAGTTTTAAGTGGATCTAAATTCGTAAGGTTTTTAAAAGTCTTAAGTTCTTCATAAACTTTAGAGTTTTTCTCACGTATTCAGTGAAAGCCTTTAATTCGAATCAACTAATAATATCTGCTTTTAACACAAGAAAAAAGCTATTTCTACAATAATGTGTTCCCCGAAGGATTGTAGGAGAAAAGCGAATAATCAGCTAAACAGGTATCGACTGAAAATACATTTATTTTAACCTTCAAAAAATTAATAGCTTCCGCACACATGCATACTGTGATTGTCCAAACTGCTAATTTTCAAATTTTCGGCTCTTTTGTGGTCACCCATTAGTTGGGGTCATCAACCATTACTTTATAATTAGAGCCGCAAAAATGCTATACTTTTGCTGACTTTGTGTGCATTGTGAAAAAACATTAGAATCATAATTATAGCTTATTTTGCCGTAATTAAGACTGAACACTAAAATTTATTGCTTAAAATAAATTATTAGAAAACATTTTCAACAAACTTTAAGTAATTTACTTAAAACATTATATTTATAAAGAAAATGCTTAACAAAAATTCAATTCATTGAGCTTTTGATATAATAGTTTCTAATAATTAGTTTGAAGCTTCTGTTCAGGCATTGATTTGTAGCTAATTTACAAAATGAGACCAAACCTCTAACAATGTTAATGAAATAATATAAAGCTCTAAATTATTGGACGGGGTTTTGAGTTATTGAAATGGAGTTAAAGATTTTGTGTGGCATTTGCAAGGGCTTCATCAGGGCTTCATAGTCTAGCTTTGACACACACTTGAGATTGTACAGTACAGGTAAGAGTTCATTACTTTACTTTTGAACCTTTACCACTATTTGCCACCTTTGAAGCTAAAGGAAAAAGTTAAATAAAAAGAAATAGTTTGAGCAGTGACTGTCTCTCAGTAAAACTTGTGTGCAATAAGTATTGGAACATTCAATTATTGACAAATGCCACTATTGTACAGAAGTGCTGTACTGTTCAAGTTTCCTATGAATACAGTAATGTTCGTTGTGTTCTTTCAATAGTTGCCGTCAATGCCATGTGTGCTTCTCTTTGACCTAATATCAAAACTGATGTTATCGCTGTAGGTTTTAAAATAATGTTGTACTGTATATCAACCAAGAATGAAGTCCTCGACACTGTGGTGGGTCAGAGTGTGCTTCACTACCTATGAGTACAATACTATCAATGAGCTCAATGAGGAGAGAAATACGAAAAACTGTCTCATAAAACTTGACTAACGCTTTAAAGTTCTGCTGTTTTCCCTATTTCTCTATTTCTTACAGACTGTTATATTTTTCTGGTGACTGTCCATATATTGTTTGGCAACTTTATTCACACCATCAAACTGTAGCCTTCGTGGTGGTCAACATGTTATGGTATATTATGTGATGCCTTTTCTTACTTTATGGTTAGAAAGAGGATATTGTCAAAGAGATGTTGTATACATGTCTTTCAAAGTGACTTCACTTGTGTTCACTGCACTCACTTTTTTTTGTAGCTTTGAAGTCAGGACTCATTTAAGTTGCACTAAATTATAGTTTAATACAATAGCTCTAAGGATAAGCACTAAAACTTTAAAGTATTAAAGTTTTTTTGGCATGAAAGCCAAGGTTTCAAGATTTATTGCATTAAAATTTATATCTACATAACAAGGTTAGGATACACAAAAATTTTATTAGAAATGTCTGCTATTTTTTAGAGGAGAAATATTTATTGATGTCAAAATGCGTTTGGGCAACGCATCTCTTGTCAGTTTTCTAGATTTTACACTAAGATATCTGTTGACGGTATTAACCCATTCATTCAGCATTAAAGACCATTTCTAGGATTTAATAAATCTTAAAAGTGTTGACTCCTTTGCACAACTTCATGAAAATGATACCAAAGAGTAGACCCTTTCAACGTATTTTCGAAGTTTCAATGCAGAAAATAAATTCGAAGAATAAAAAGCAGAAATTTTAGTCACCAAACATCTGAGAGGGAGTAAAATAGCACCTAATTTTAGGGAACTGTTAGATTCCTTTGAATTTGAAGTTTCAAAAGAGAGCTTTGATTTAATCTATAATTCTATTGAGATTATATTCAAGATTTAATGTCAATCTCTAACCAAAGGAATTATTGAAAATTTTTGAGATTTAATATGAAATTTTGAGACCCTTTTACTAACTAATCAAAACTCTTGTTAAGATTCTTTTTGTTTTTTATATTTTTCTCTTAAAAAGACTTGATTTGAGTTTTATCCGTACATCTGTGTAAAGAATGAATAATTTGATTGAAAATATTTTTAATTAAAACTTCTCAAAAAGTTATGTTAGAAGGGAGGTCTGTCACCACCAAATAACTGATTTCAAAATTTTTTTGACCACAACAACCTTATGTGAAACGATGTTGAAAACGGTCATTTAAATATGCAGTCCAAGCAGTCCTATCAATAATAGTGACCACATATATTTCAATACATAGGAATATATACTTATATTCATAGTAAAGTAATTTTATAGTTATTGGTAGACTATATTCAAATGAATTTTAAGTTTGATGCTTTGTATACCAAATTCTGGATGACTCGTAAAATTTTTTATAGAAATTGATTGACGTTTAGATTTTGAAATTAAATATAAATCTAGATTTTATGTTTTGTCTGTTATTTACTATGAAAAAAATCAAAAATCTCAAAAACTATTCTTTTTGGACAAAAATCTCTTTCATATTAGGAATCCTCGGTCTAATTTACATATTAATTGAGTCTAATTTCACTTAAATCCAGCTTAAAAACGAGAAAAATGAAAAAGTTTGCGTAATGTTATTTGAATTGTCGGTCTTATAAACGCGACAGTAACTTATATGTGCAGTCGAACCACAATACTCATAAAAACTCATTTTTACAGTAGAGTACATCGAGTTTATTGAAATATATATTTAAAGCCAATGAAGTAATGCTTTTAAAATTTTTATGACATAGTTCTCAGAGAATACTTTTCACAAATAAAGTCATTGAGTAATAGTATAGCAATGCTTTAATTTATTGCATTATTAACAATAGTTGGTCTGTAAATCAAAATTTGAAACATATAATAAGCATAATAAGCGCTAATTCTGTAACCAAACTTAAATTCAAGAACAATAAAAAAAAGTTGATATAAGTTATTGCTTTCTTCGCTTATATGTTAAAGTTGTTGTCGCTTTTCGTTTGTTTCATTCATTAAATTAATTTTTTTATTTGTATTTCAATATTAATAGCATTTGTTTAACTCTAAAAACACTTAACTAAAGCATTACTTTTCAACTTTTTAAATGTTACGGACCTTTTGGTGTTAGAAATTGTGTGTCGGACCACATCATTATAATATAGATCTTAAAATACAATTTTGTGTATGAAATATGACAAAAAATATATAATTTCTAGTATTAGTATTTGTTTGTTTCGTTTGATTTACTTTATTGAAAGACAATTTTCAAATAAATTCAATTCTTTTTACAAAATTTTTGAAAAAACTTTTCGTAAAAGAATTTCTCAAAAAACTGGTGACTTTATGACAAACAATATCTCAATTTAGGGAATATTCAAAAGAAAACTCATAGACTGTTATTATAATTAATTGAATAATATTAACAAAATATTTAATATAACTTTTACTGAACTTTTAGAGTCTGAGCAAAACTGATCCGAACTTATTATCATTAAAAAAGATTTGAGAAATAATTGTCGGACAATATAAATGGTGAACACTAGAGTGCGCTCTAATCATAAAACATAGTTTACTGCTATTAATAGAATATCAATAATTGAAACCTGTTTTTGATGAAATTTTGAAAATACGATGATTTCAAATTTGCACAAAAGGCCGGCTTTCAAGCCTTTGCTCTTATTTTTTATTAATTTAAAAGTTTTTATAGTTAATTGCAAGACCAAAATATGTTTAAAACAATACTTAAATGTAATCAAAACAATGACTGCATGAGAAGCAAAAGTGTGTTGAATAGGATTGCAATCAATGAAAACAGTTTTAGTCTCACTTCAGTTCATGTCCAACAAAATCACAACAATTCGAAGCATTTAAAGAGCTTTCAATGCATTCCTGGACCACAACCACTGCCTTTCATCGGAAACATATGGAGATATTTGCCATTTATTGGTAATCAACTCTTTTAACTCTTCTTTACTTAATTATAATTTAATTAATTAATTGCTTTTCTTTTATCTTTCAATCAATTGATAGACAAATGATTTTAAATAAAAACTTTATTCAAAAGTTTGATAAAAATGATTATAAATACAGTTTTATTCATAAATATATTACTTTTTTGTTTTTTAATAAGATTTCATATTTTTTCTGTTTGTTTATGTCTTAATTCAAATGTTAAAAAACAATTGAATAAAATTTTTTTGACAAAAATGTTAATTTTTAGGCGAATATAAGTTGTCAGATATGGAGTCGAACGGTGTCTACAATTTAGAAAAGTTCGGCAAAATTGTGAGAGAAGTGATTGATAGCAATCATACGATTGTTCACGTGTTTGACCCGAAAGACATGGAGTCAGTGTTCAGACAAGAGGGCAAATACCCGTACAGACGAAGCCATAGAGCGCTTCTCAAGTATCGCAAAGAACGTCCGCAAAGGTATAGCTCCGGCGGTCTCTTCCCTGAAAACGGAGAGGAATGGTATAGACTTAGAAAACTATTTCAACACCAATTATTACATCAAATTAATGTGAACACATATCTCATAGACTGTGAACATATTACTCTCGATCTAGTTCGTTTTATACGTCATAACAGAGATTCTAATGAAGAAGTTATCGATTTTCAGAAAGACCTGTATAAGTGGTCGCTCGAAAATACAGGAGTTCTGGCATTAGGTGCACGTCTCGGATGTCTTGACCATAACCTATCAGAGGAGAGCAATGCTCTCAGACTTATAAAAGCCGCTCACGAGACAAACGAAGCAGTGATGAGAACAGAAATCACTAACAATTGGCAAAAATATGAAACTCGAGATTATAAGCTATTAGTCTCAGCTCAAGATTGTATGACAGCTGTTATTGAAAGTTACTTTCAAACAAAAACAAATGCAATACTAAAAGAGAAGCAAAATATAAGTAACAAATCAGTATTCTCTCAATTATTAACTGATCCAAAACTAGACCAAAAAGATATTTTCGCAATGATTGTGGATCTGTTTTTAGCCGGTATTGACACCACTGCGTTCACGGCTGGCTTTGCTTTGTATTACTTGTCCCGTAATATTGGGGCACAAAATAGGTTACGAAATGAGATTAATTCTATACTTAAAACAAAATCTGACAGTCTTTCAGCTGAGAAGTTGTCGCAAATGATATATCTTAAGGCTTGCGTTAAAGAGACGATGAGATTAAGACCCGTTTCTATTGGCGTCGGAAGACTTACCACTCAAAACATTGTACTCAATGATTATATAATACCTAAAGGAACGCAAATTATAACTCAAAATCAGGTTTCTTGTCGACAATCCGAGTATTTTTCGGAACCGAACTCATTCATTCCCGAGCGTTGGCTCAAAGGTAATGCTCATTATGAGAAATGTTCGCCTTTTCTAGTGTTGCCTTTCGGTTATGGGCCGCGAATGTGTATCGGAAGAAGATTTGCTGAAATGGAAATCTATGTTCTATTGGCTATTATTGTGCAAAATTTTCATATCGAATATCATTATGAAAATATCGGGATTAAGACCCGACTTATTAATGTTCCGAATATGCCCATGAAATTCAAATTTATAGACGTTTCAAGTTTTGCTTCTAATTAATTCACTTAATACCAAGAATTACTATCATTACAATCACTTACAATCAATATATTAGATCACATTTTAGTGATTATTGTTGCGAAAGACACGCATTCACTTGTTTTAATGGTTTTAATCACATTTTTTTATAATTCACATATTTTGTTAAAAATCACATCAAGTTTTATAAGTTTTATTGTTTGTTATATACGTTATATGCAGTACTGTAGAGAAAAGTAAACCAAAACAATTATTGAAACTATTTTTAAATGCCTTTCACTAAAAATTGAAAACTATGTACTGTGGAGTAATTATAATAAAATCTCTAATTAATGCGTAATATTATTGCTTTTAACAAATTAAGTAAATACTGGCTTCAAATTTGTTTAAAATGTTTGTATTCCTTATATTCCTTCTATTAATAGTATGAATGAATGCATTTCTTTAATATCTTAAGCAAAGCATTGCCTCAAATGAACTTTGGATAAAGTTGTGATTAAACAGTGCTTTAAAACAGCTGTCAAAGTCTTTTCTTATCATTGAGTCAATAAATTATTAAAAGATATTTAATATGAGATAATTTCTAAATTTCAAGAATAATTTTGGACAAAAACTCTCAACAAATAATTGCCTCGAAGTAAACACTAAACGAATTCTTGTTTAACTTGTATAACAGTTAAATGTTTATTATTATAGACGACCTCTACTGAGACAG
>JAQGCH010002339.1:0-12901 GCA_034699485.1 Nanhermannia elegantula
AGAGTTAAATGCGTTCATTGAACGAAAGCTAAAACTCTCTCTTCAGACAGAAATAACTTCAGCACTGATTTGTTTAAATGCTTGCAAAGCATTAATGGCTTCGAATATCTGAGTATTTATTAGTATTTAATATTTCTGAAGACTGAAGACGGAGTTTAAGGAAAAGGATTTTCTGTTTGAATAGGAAGTCAACTGAAACTAAACTAAACTAATGGTCTCAATGAGTGATACATTTGAATACTTGTTGAGTTCCTACATATTTGAGTTTTGGATTATTTTTAGTCATATCTAAAAGTATTCAGAAATTAGTCTTAAATATAAATTACTATTAAATTAAAATATTTTTTGAGACTAAAACTCAAATATTTTAGGGCTTAAGTGTAGTGACAGAAGATATTTCACTCCTCTCTCATGTTTAAGACTTATTCTTAATATTTATATCATTAAGAGAAGAGATTTATAAGTTATGCAAAGATTATAAGTATGAAAATTTGTGAACCACTACTGTATGCGTTGTTGAGTGGCATACGTTTTAACGCATATCTTATTCATTGAAATGATTCAAATATAACTCGCTATGAATAAGCCCTCATATACTGCTCATATATGTGAAAACATTAACATTAAATCTTTAAATTGTAAGTCTTATTAATTACAACAATAAACTAAAGCAGTTTTACTTCTATAAACTTTCCCAAACTCCTAAACTATAACTCACATCAAGTTTGCTGTTGGCCTCCAATTATAGCATTGGTTTATATTCTGTAAAGTATTTGTGTGTCTTATCATTAGATCGAATCTCATCTCAACCAAAATTATCTTTTAAATGTATTTTATTAACATTGAAAATATATTTCCGGTTTCTTATAGAATAGTCCTATTGTCGTTATAATTAAGTGAATCCTTAAATCTAATATTTAATCAAATTATTTAAATATTTTAATTGTTAATAAAGCTGTTAATGAATAACTAATTTAACAAATATTTTAAGTAAAATTAAAACAAATCAAGAACATAGCCATAAATGATATGAAACTAATAGTTAATTAAGAAATACAAGAATACGAGAATACAAGAATACGAGAATACAAGAATACAAGAATACAAGAATATTAGAATACAACAAAGTATAGCATTGCGAACAATTAATACAGAACTTTATTACGATATAAGATTCTGTTGTCATAAAACAGTTTTTATTTTCAAATTTCGTTCAATTGGGGACCAGTCAGATGGCATACAATCGTTTTTATGCATATTATCTGTTCTGATTTGTTGCAAGTTTTCGACATTTACTTTCTGTGGTTTCGAAACATTTTAAGTTAAAACTATTTTTTAACATTAAAAGCACAACATTAACAAACATTACTTATTCAGCTGAAGCAGAAGCCAACAGATTAGCTTTTTATTGCTTCACATTTCTTTTTATGACTGTAAGTCATGGGGTGACCACTTGTTCTAATGTATCATGAAGTGGGCGCTGTCTTATCACGAGTCTTATTAATCTAGAAATAACTTTAATGAATTGCATCAATTTTTGTTTCAAAATTTTGTTACTTCTTTACGAATAAGACATAAAATACTGATATATAATACACACATAAGTAAAAGATTGAATAACTTTATCCTATGAATAGCTTTAAATTTTGTATTTTTATATAATACTTAAATAGTTTTAGTGCATAATTAAGTTATATTTTTCAGTATTTTTCTTTATTTTATTCAATGGTTTTTATTTTGATGAAAATAAATGAATGCATAAGAGTTACAGAAAACGATACATAAATTATTTGTACCTCAAATGGAATATCGTTTAATATTTATAAATAAAATAAAATTCGAAACATTTAGAGATAGTCAACAACAGGTCAACAATAGAGGCGAGTATTTAAATAATATAACATCTGAACCACAGAACAGAACTTTGACTAACTTTCAAAAACTTGAGTATATCTTATTATTATTAAAATAAAGTGAAATTATAATTAAATGTAAACGTTTGGAAAAGTTTTCGTCAATTTTAAACATTTCTAACACTAAAAATTTAATAATTGATAAACTTTAAGAACAAAGTAAAAAAAGTAAAAATCTTAACAATTAGAAAAATATAAATATAACACATTTGTTATCACTTTAGGAGAATCAATTGTTTTTTAATCTCATAAGAAGTGATGTCCTACTAATTATTAGACTTAATCAAGTTTTCAATCAAATGAATTGAGGTCTGGGATTATTTGAATGCCTAAAATTTGAATTAAATTCTATTGCAGTTGAAGCATAACTAAACACATAAATCATATTTGAATACATTTCTCTCAACATTGACTTACATAAGCCGTCTTTCTGTTCTGTTTTTCAGTTCTGCCGTTCAATTGAGTTCAGTTTAATGAACATTGAAATTATATGAGAATTGATTATACAATATGACAAAATATACATTGTTTTTATTATAATATAAAAAACATAAGCTATGAGAAAGTCTTCATTTATCAGCAGAAGGGCTATGAATTAGTAAACTCTGAGCCAGTCTTTCAAATGCCTAAAAAAGCAATAAATAATTAAAAGTTAGTTTGATCTGAATAATTGCCAAATCATAATGAAGTTCACCTCAATCTCCGCTAAGGCGTCAGCACTTATTTCTGTTCTTAATGGTAATTGTGGTAGAAATATGTCGGCATCATCTGATCCAATTGCCGAAGAACTAGACAGTGATAATCGATCAGATGTGGCGCTCGGTATCCTATTTCTAATCCTCTCACCGGCTGAAGTGCTCATAGATCTGGGCTTTCTCTTAATAGATCCGCTAATTTTGGGCGTTGTGTCGATGGATTCATTTATAGTAAGTCGTCGAGGATTGTTAGTTATCTCTCTTTTGTTGGGCTCATCTTTTGAAGCATTATTAGAACTTTTTCTTCTGTTAAGTTTCTTATTTCCTATACTATTATCAGTCAAGTCATCGGGTATTTCCCACGCAAGTCGTCCCAATTCAACTGATGACTTGGCTCTTTTTGTTGATCCCCACCGACCTCTAAACAGCTTGTCGTCCACGAAATTACCCAAAAAGCGTAACGGACTTCTTCGTGCTTTACTGGTATTACATATTAATCCGTCGTCAATAGAGTTCTTCTTAGAACTCGCAAAGCTCTCGGGAGTGTTGCTGTTCGAAGAGTCCAACATATCTGAATTGACTTTACTTTTATTGCTTTTGAGTGGAAATATAACTAAAAATATTAGAGTAAAGTCAGTCATAAACATTTCCCGGAAATTGATTTGAATTCCTTGTTTTACTACTAAATCATGTAATGCTTACGGGAAGGTATAGAGGAAGCGGCGCGTAATACTTGTGAATGAGTTTTGCGTCGAAGCCTAGGACTAGAAAATATTCGCTTCGCTTTACTGCTCAATGATTTTTGGTGGTTATCGTCTCTTAGCATAGCTTCTTGACCAAAATAATCTGTAGAACTGCGCTGCAAACCATGCAGTGATCCTTCATAATCAAGGGATGTTCTTTTCACAAGTGAAGCTAATCTAAGCTCTTCCTGCCTCCTAAGACACAGTTTGTGCAGAGTTTCCTCTTTGCTGTGCGTACTATCACACAAATCCAGTTGTCTATCAATTTCCTGAAGTCTATAAATAAATAAATATATGCTGAATATTGACGGATGGGTTTCGAAAATTTATTTACTTATTTGATTGTTCCTCAACACTCTCTGCCCTTTTGTCACAACTTATTCCACGAATCATTGACTTGAAAGAACGGTTTGGCTTTTTAGAAGAGCCGCTCGACTCATAACTTACAGCCTATTCACAAATGTATGAACTATGAGTTTACACATTTTCTATATATTTTATTAATATATGCATCAAAATCATGATTTACTACTTCTGATGATCACCTTTTCTAATCTAAGAGATTCTGCATTCCTTAATATCTCTTCGTGAGCTTCCTTTGTTGTGCTGTCATATGAGAAATCACTTTTGTCCCCTTCGTTTTCTTGGATCTGATAATTGTAATTATCTCTGGCTTTTATACTTCTTCTTAATTTCAATCTGGATCTGAACTCATCTAATGATTCGTTTTGATAGAGAGAGTCGTCATCAAATATCTGCAATTTATTCAAAGATGATCGCGAAGAACGCATTTCATCCAATTTTCTTACTGAATGTATTCAAAAGATGTCTTTAACTTTGGGTTATTCGGTTTTTGGGTTATTATTTGGGTTTTTCATCGTAGAAATGCTAAACTATTAGATTAGTGAGATTTGACTCCTTCAGCGCTAACTTCGGTTCATAGTACTGTTCATGTTAATGCAGTAATAATTATTGCTATACTTTAGTTCATTTTTTCTATAGCATGAATCATATGAATGGTATGCATGTGTGAGGCTTTGAAAAAATGCAATTAATTATATAAAATAATTCTCAAAAGACAACTTAAAGCCCATAATATATTTGACTATTAATTCTAGGATATTGTGATTAAGGCTCAAATGCATTATAAAACTTGCAAATAAAATGTTCTAATCTTTATAGCAAAGCAAAAATTACATAATGCAATACATAAAAAGATACGTTACTTCTCAAAAGAAATGATTTATGTCTGAAAGTGAAAATATGACAGAATAACATCCATTATTGTGCTTAAGCTTTTCTTGAGAGTCGCAAATCATTGAAGCGATTCGATTAGAGGTTACACAACATTATTATTAAATAATTAATTCAGAAATGACTCACATTGACACCTATTAGACCCTAACGAATGGCACGATTCAGAAGAGCTCCTTGAAATAGATGATGATTGATCTTCGCCGATATCTAATTGATGGAAGTCATCAGAGCCACTCTCGCTCGACGGGTCACTTGTGCGACGAATTGGTGGAAACTATCAAATAATAACGCATTCATTTGAATTAAGATTTGCAAAAATGGTATCCTTTAGTCTTACACGAGTTGCAGATAGACTTTTTCTAAGAAGTCCATCGCCTTTGGCCTTTTCATAATATTTCATACACGGAGACTCTCGTCTATAACTCATTTCTAATGCAAAACCAAATCTCTACTAATTATAACACTATTGTTGAAACTCTCAGAAACTTTATTTTAATTTTAGTTCTAATGAAGAACACATTGTTTTATTTTTATGAGGAATACAACTTTAAATTCTAGTTAAAATGAATTCTAATTGGACACAATTTGTGAATTACAATTTTGATGTCGTAAAAACAGTATCCACTGTTAATTATCGCGAAAATCTCTGAGAAAAAGTGTTGCGTCGTTCAGTTGATGCTTAACTTTAGCGATCATATGTTTATTTTAAGAATCCGACCGTAAATATGCAAAACGAACAGAACTACTTGAAAATCTCAAACATCTCATTACAATTTTGCTCTGAACTATCTTTAACTTTTGGCTCTAAACTTGCCGTATATAGAGCTTAAGGTTTAGAGCAAAGAGAAATCTGTTAACTATGAACAAGTCTGGAGAATCAGTGGTTGCATGAATTGCTTGCTCTCCGACTGCGCTCATTAAGTAATCGTTTTGTTGCTTCTAAAAAAGCTGTCAATTTGTGTTCATTTATTTTATTGGATTTTTTGAATCAACATATTTTAGACAAACTTAAGCTCAAAGAAAAATTGATTTTGCAAATTATGAGTTGAAATGAGGTTTAACTAAATTCAAACATCAAAATGTATTCCCGGATAACCTAAAGTTATTTTCGAAAGAGTGCAAAAGTATTTAAAATATTGGCAAAACTACAACATAAACATTTCAGTATATATTATATATTAGAGCGAAATATACTATACTTACGTCAATAAAACACTGTGTGATATAATTCTAATACATTATTAAATATCAAATATAGAATATAAACAATTTGTTGACATTTTAAGAATACATTTGTGCAATGCTTTTAAAAAAAATAGTAAAATACTATCAATTTATTGATTTCACAAATTGGCTCAACTTTGATAAGCATTTAATTATAAGCAATGACTAGACGTGAACCTAATCATGAGAATTGAACAAAAAATAAGTTAATTAATAAAATAAAATCCAATAAACATTTGGTAAATACATTAAAAACAAATCTTATTTTAAATTAATTATATTACAAAGTAGTAGAAGTCACAGGATTTATACCGTGAACTAACAGAGTTGGCGGTAAATTCTTTGTTAATATATCTAATCTCTCAAGGTATAAATGATTATCAAACGTAAGAGCCGGCGGTGGCGGCAAATACATGAACAACACAGACGTATTATGACTGTGCTCTTGAATCATAATATTCACACTTTGGAGATAATGATTCGTCAAAACAAATCTCTGAGGGCTTTCGTTATTAACAATTATTGGATTTTTATTGCACTCGAATTCAGATGACGTTTTAGAGTCTGCAGGACTCGGAATATCTATACTTATGTCAGTTAACGACTGGTCCAATGGAGATGTGATGTGGTCCCAAATGACAACATGAATGCCCGCATCAATTCGTAACATATGTAACATTTGATCCCATTGTCGACGCAAAAGCGCCACATCTTTAATCTTTGAATCGACGCACATAAACACTCGCACAGTTGTTGATTTCTTCCAACCGGGAACCATATGCAGAACACACGCCAATTGCATCAGAAATAGCCAACAGTTGTCAATATTAGTAATTGATGTTTGAGGACAGAAAAAATTTATGGGCCAAACATCGATATAACAAGAGTTCTTTGAATTTACGATTAAATCCTATATAAGTTAACAAAAATTTATTCACCTCTTATTTTTGATTCAGCTTTCAATTAATACCTTATCTAAAAGATGGAAATGTCGGGCAACACAAACATTTTTCTGGAGTCGAAATACAGAATCGAATAACATCGATACGTATTCTTCTCGAGTGAATGTTCGTTCGCTATTATCTTCACGAAGTGATAAAAATAGATTTCCGCGTAAAAGAATATCCTTTAAGTTTTCATAAACTGAATCTCTTTCGAAAAAATCAGAAGGAGTTTCGTCGTCATAGAAGCCAAAGAGTATCGTATTTGGTTTCATAGCCCCTAAGCCTGCAATTCTTGCCAATTGATGTAACCCTTCTCTAACACTAGAAGCTAAGGTCACTTCAACAAAAGCCTTAACCTTCAACTTGTCGAGCAGTTTAAGCCAAAGCGGATATTCTTCTAAAACAGGATCAGTTTCGAAGTCATCGATTGAGCCCACCTTTACGTGACCCAAAATATAAAGTCCGCTCTTTTTTAAATCATTAGCGAATGTGATCAATGGTATGCATGATCTTGGATTAGATACCATCAGAAGAAATTGTGGTCTCCAGTACTTTACGTGATCTTTTCTGCTGTCGAGTAATAACAAATATTTGCGTACCTGTTATGCAAATCAATTCAATAAATATTAATTTGTAATCAAATAGATTTTACAGAAACAACAAAATACCTGATGAAAAATTAAGGCTTGACTTATAGAACCCCACCTGACAGGAGGTGATCTGATATGTAAAGCTATCACAAGTAATAAACACATTATTACAGTTATTGCTGCGTACAGTGCGTTAATCGCGAACATCATTATAATACAGCCTAACATTCCTATTGATGTTGTTTTCCAAGAAAAATATCTGAATGAAGGACGAAAATTAGGAGCAGAGGTGAGTGTCAATGAAAGACAGGCCAAATTAGTAGCAAAGTATGAAAGTAGAAAGAATACTGATGTGATTTGAGCGATAAGATTTAGTTTATTTATTAAAATAATGCACTGCACTGTTAACCATGTCATCAAAACGGCTGCGATTGGATTTCCTGAACGAGAGAACTTATTTATAGGCCTTAAGAGTGGTCCAAACAAGTTGTCCTTAGAGACCGCCTCCAACACTCGGGAGGCGCCGATCAGATTACTCAATGAGGCAGAAAGTGTTGCCGCAAAAATGCCAATCGCAACAAATGGTGGCCAAAAGTTTATGTTTTGCATAAACAGATAGTTATTTTGCAAGAGTTGTCTGCAAAAAGTAAACTTTTATTTATTATACAATATTATTGTTATTTCAATAAAGACTTTACAAACCCCGGACATGTGGCCGCTGTCAAGAAGACCAGAATGATATACGTGACGAATGTGAAACATACCGCACCTAAAGTTCCTCTTGGAATAGAATGGCCCGGATCTGAAATATTGCAGTACATGAAACTGTCTTTATATAAATCATTCATAAAAACAGTGATTGTTAGAAAAGTTTATTTACTATCTGTTATGACTCGGAAACATTTCATTCACTTAATGTAAAACTTGATAAACTTTTAGATTGTATTCTTATCTCAAGTTATATATAGTTTGCACAATTTATCAAAAACATAAATAAAATGCTTCAAAAGTACACAAAACATGTCAATAGTATCTAATTTTCGAATCAATCTGTTATACAATTTAAATAACTTATAATTACCTTTCAATTCTCCGCTCATGTTTGCACCGGCCATAATACCTGTGCAACGACATAATAAGAAAATCATAAGTTTAGCAAATGGTAGTGGAGGACAGTCTGGCACAAGGGTCTCAAAAAGTAGTACAGTCTTAACATTCGGTTTTCTCAGACAACTCTTTCAAATGCTTTCAAAAATTGATCACAATATTTATAGTTAGGGTTCAAACAGTAAACCTTCCCCTCGTGACAAACTGTTCATTTCATTTAAAACTATTATGAGAAACAAATGAAAACAATACCAGTGACACCACTGAACAAAACTCCGAATACGTCAGGAAATGAAGTCATTTCGCCAGTTGTGTAATCAATACCAAAGTTTGCTATAAATCATTTTGAATGCACTGTATATTTAAGTCATATTAATGTTGGATAAAACTCACGATTAATATTATTCTTAAATGTATCCCATTTAAAACTTGTAAATTCCAAGACTGAAGAATTGTAATGAGTTCTGAAGTAGTCGTTCTCAACGGGAACGTTGATAGTCATGTGACTCTGCCCTAATAGGCTTATGATAACAGATAATGTGCTGATTATAACGATAACAAAAATAATAACCGATGTCTTTGCAAAAAGTGATGCGCCGACCAAACAAATCAAAGTATTGCTAAGATTCAGAACTGATCCATAAAGTATTGACCACCACTTCCCCGAAGGCAGAATGGCTATGATTCCACCTTTTTATACAAGATTTAAAGTAAATAAAAAATTAATCACTTAAAGCAGTCAATCAATCAAATACCTGATGGCCCAAAATTATTGGTAATTCCTTCGACACAACCTGTTATGTAAAGAGCACTCGAAAATATCTAAGAGTAAAACTATAAATATTAGCCTTAATCTTATGGAACCATAAAAACTACAAATGAGTTGCAAAACAAGATTTACATTTGCGATGAAGAATAAAGTGCCGATACCTATAAAATAAGATTAAATATTATAAATATTACATACAAATCATTCATTTTTGGACATTATCTCATACTTCCGCCAAATTCAGGTCCTAACGCACGGCTTATCATAACTTTGAAATAAATAAATAAAATATAGTCTCAATTGAGAGTTAAATATTAGACATAACTTACAATAAGCACCACCGCCTTCAATGGCACCATTCGTAGAAATGGCACAAATTGAGAGAACAGTGAACACTAGTATAGCATACGCTAAGATCATTTCCAATAAAGTGGTGAATACTCCAGAATTTCCAACAATGAATCCTATTGTGAATCAGTTTTTTGAAAAAGAATAAAATAGAATTAATTTTTGGTAAAATAAAAAACTATAAATTAATAATAAATAAATTGCTGACCAATTCGTAAGAATAAAATAGCGCTAAACATAGACAGACAAACGGGAGTAAAAACACCCGAAAAAGTGGTCAAATTTCTGACATTATTTGATGGTCTCTGAGAGGCAGAGCTGTATCGTTCAGGACTTGAGCCTCCGCTCAGGTTTCGAAAGAGTCTGTAATTCAAAAAATGCATTATTTATAAAAATAATTATGAAAAATGTGACATATTGTGGACAAACAGACAGAACATACCGGACATGTCGTAAAATAGGAGTCCTTTCGTTGTTATTATTACTAAATTGTGATTCTGCTCCACATAAAGAGACCGTAGAAGACGAACCACTCAACTGATCGCCAACCGGACTGACTAAACATTTGACATAATTATCGTTATTTTTAAAATCATTTCTATTAATGTTTTGATTAAAAAACCCACAAAAAGAAGCCATTATTGGAATACAATCTGTGATATGATATGAGTGTTGACACAATTGATGACGAATTGAATTACTATCAAAACATACGCTTCTGTTATCAATTCATTATTTAATACGCAATCCTATTGTCAATTGAGATATCAATTAAATAGTATTTCATATCATATCTGTGTTTATGTTTACTTATAATAAATATATAAATATTTAATTTTAACTTCCATTTCATCCTTACCTCTAATCCTTTGACCCAAAAAATAATTCGTTTAAATATAATCTCATTTATAATAATATTATATTTTTTTATTTAACCAAAAATAGCAATAAATGTACAAAAATATGTAATAATATATGAAATATAATGAAATACACCCACAGATTAAATTAAAAAACTGTTTATTTAATTATTAGTAGTGTATATGCTGTGTATTTCATGTTTCATCAATTTATAGCTCACTTTTGGATGAATGTGAACCGTAAGTACACTTATGTATACCCCACATACACATCGGTTCGTAGGAAAGTTTTGCGCTTTAGGCTAAAAATTTTCTCCAAAAAAAAAATCGGAGAATACGATGATATTGTAGTAAAAATAAAAATTATACTTTTGTTTGGCAGTAAAACATTTATTATTTTATTATTAAAAGAGTTTAACATAAAATAATTTTGATACATATGTGCGCACATATTGAACATAAAATATAGTGCGGAAGTTGATATAAGTTTTGAAAACATTGCAATTTATACTTACAATTAGTTAAATCACTCCTAGAATATACTAATGCAGTAAAAGGATATGACTAACAAACAATTAAGTCAGTGTTCATTAACTAACGAAGGATTAGATATCTCGGAGATATCTTAACCATTACTTATGGGTTGACCTGTCGGTTGAGACTGGATTGCAGACCACTATATAACAGAATACATGAAACAGAATAACATCAATATAATCTATTAGTTTATAAGTCAAGTTATAATTTCAGTACAAATTTCTTAGCCATGAATTACGGATATATTCTTATTGTATTCATTGGAATGCTTCTTATGTTTTTGTTATTGATTGCAATTTTTACCAAACAGAAGAACCGATTACAAAACTGGCCGATAAGTGTACTGAAGGTTATGATTTCAAATCCAATACAATATAAGTTGATATCAGCGGTTATGATAAGAGACATATCACTTGATTCACGATTAAGTCTCAATTACTTATTTTTAAAAGTATAAGAATTGGAGGAAATAAAAGAATTTTTGATTTTATGCTCTTAAGAATGGAACCATTGAAAGAAATAGCTTTAGAATTATATGGCTTGAAGCTAAAGCAATGCTATACCGCAACTATAAATAAAAAATATGGGCAACACTTCCAGGAGAGAAAATCAACGAGTATTTGAGTGCAAACTTGGACAGTTGGTATCCATCGGATACCAGATTTTATCCTTACATTGGATAGAATTTGCATTTTTCGTATATTTTGGTGTGAATTTGATTCTAATTTCCTGTCATTTAATAAACTTTAGTGAACAACAACAGTCTCTCAGTCAAATTCCATGCACTACATATTCAGGACTGTACTCAAGTTTGATATCTACTGGTCATTAGTATTCTATTAGCTATATTTAGATTATATATAAAAGTTCAGTATTCGGTATCACTTGGTTCACAATTGTGGTTTTGGATTAAAAATGGTTTTATTGCAGTTATTTTTATGTCCGGCTTCTCTTCTGGTCTCTTCATTGCCTTAAACATGAAGAATCCAATAGACGAAAAAGAATTGTCAAATTGGAGTTTAAATACATGGAATACATAGCATTTGCTGTTACTGTACTATAAGACTGATTTTTTTGGTTGCATTGCATATCGTTTGGTTGAAAACCATACCAGAACTTGAGTAGAACAAGAAAATGAAACTTCTCTTCCAAAAGAATCCATTTCACAAATGGGTCCCAATGCATCTCAAAAACAGTTGAATCATAAATTATTTTATTTATTTTAGAGTTATTATTTCTTTCGTTTATTTAAATAAAATACATATTAATTTATGTAAAGCTCTAAACTCATTCAGTTCTAAACGCATGTAATAACATATCATTTTCTCATTTCTTAATAATTAATTAATTAATTCATAAAAGTTTTTAAACAAATGACAAATACAACTAAATAAATAAATAATTATAAGTAAAGTCTCTTTTTCTTATTCTCATTGTTTGAGTTTTATATTTGAATTTTCTAACATTTATTGAAATTATAAGTAAAATCAATAAAATTATAGAAATTAATTAAAAAACTATTTAATTTGCAAAATTGTGTCATCTCAAACATGAATTCTATTAATAGTTTAATAAAATGTTACTAATGATGTCTAAGTGAAATTTGACTCTATTTATATGAAATTAGACCGAGGAATCCCAATATGAAAGTGATTTTTGTCTAAAATAAATCATTTTTTGAGTTTTATTAAAATTTTAAAATTCAATTTTTGAAAAATTAAAAATCTCAAAAATTGTTGATTTTATACAAAAATCATTTTCATATTCGGAGCTCGTATTCGACAGTTCGGTATTTGACACGTATTGTTGAGCTCACGCCAACTTTCTATGTATTCTAATACTATAGTATTGCATACAGGAAAGTATATTTATAATTAACATTGACATAATGCAATAATACTACGAAACTCATTA
>JAQGCH010002340.1:0-12900 GCA_034699485.1 Nanhermannia elegantula
ATTCTATTTTGAAGAATTTAGATATAGAATGGCCACACATTACCGCTTGTATATACAGATCAAATTACAGCTCAAATCATATAAAAAAACTTTGTTTTAAAATAGCCTTTAAAACCATCATTTGCTGTATTGGTGCTCGGTAAGTGCTCGGTGCTCGAACACCTCTAAAAGGTGAGCACCGAGTACTTCAATTCCTCCGAGCACGAGCACTGAGCACCAATTTCTGACCGAGCTCGAGCACGAGCACCGAGCACGTGCATCACTGGTTATTGTTAATAACAACTAATGAGTAAAAGTGTGGCAATGGGTGGAATCGGAGAAACCAAAGAAGTGGACCAATTGGTGATTGAGATTTGCGAAACGGTTTGTTTGTTTTGAAAATATATTTAACGCATATTTAATACGTTTAATACATATTTCATTTTTGGGGGAGTTTTCGCTCAAATGTTATTTAATACTAAAATAAGTTGAAAATATATCTATTTATACATTAAGAATATTACTGATAATAACTTGTAAACAGATATTTGATATATTTTGAGCTCACTTTAGTATATTTTCAATAAATAAATGAATTAATACTCTAATTATGAACAAATTTGCGATAACTTATGGCTTTAAATAAATCATTTAAATGAAGAATAAATTTATTTATTTATTACAAAATAATTGTTAATTAAATATTAAATTTATTGAACAAAAACAGGTTCGCAATGAAGTGGAAGAGAAGTCAGGCCTTAAATACACGGAATTCACGCCAATTGTATATAAGACTCAATTAGTGAATGGAATCAATTATTTCATTAAAGTATTCATTGCTTTCATTTATTTATTTCTAATTTATCTTTAATTTAATGTATTTTTTAAATATAAGGTAAGAGTTAGTGATGAGAAATGCGTTCACATCAGAGCCCACCGAACCTTCAGTGGAGACAAAACTACTTTCGCTAACTTTGAAGACAACAAATCTCTTGAGGAAGAGATCACTTATTTTAGATAAACGTCAATATTATTATACAATTATATAAAAAGCTATTAATAAATATTGATTTTAGTGTTAATCTCAATATTAATATCAAAACAATTATCGATATTTTCATTAATTAAATGTCTTTAAATAGTTTTTAATTTAAAACACTATTGTAATGAAGTGTTTATTATTTTCTCACTTTTTTTTATTATCAAATTAAATAAAAGTCAAAACAAATTTGTATTTAATTATAATTTTGGACTAAATATTGATCTGAGAGTCGAATATAGATTGCAATCAAATGTATTCAACATTTTTTACCCAAAAGTAACACTTTTTCGAGACATTCGACAAAACATTTCTCAACAGCAAAAGTGTTGAACATGTGTTGACCCACACGTGCCTCAGACCTAATCCATACCCATTCGAGTTATACATTCACTTAATATAGATATAAAAAAATGTCGAAAACAAATAAATTCGGTGCAAATGTTTTGTCGAATATCTGAAAAACTGTTTTTGCGCCAAAAAAAAAATTTTAGATTTGATTTAAATATATTTATCGTCGACTCTGTTGTTAAATACGGTCAAACATTGAATTGTTTCATAACTTAATGGTTAATAAATTGAATGAAAACAATTGAAAGACTTACCAAAAACTTAAGTTATTTAAAAACAAATTAATAGTAAAATAATAATAAAATGCATACAATTAGTCATAAATGACGTCAATATTAAAGCACATGTTCTGTTGTTTACAAAACTATTGAAATAATAAACAATTCAAATGACGATTCAATTGATTTAATTGTTAACCAGTTTTCACGTAAATATTAAATAATTAAATAAATAATTAAAATAATAGAAAATATGCCAAACTATGAGCTCTTTCTCATCACAAGAAGATTAACAAAAGTAAGCGTTTATTTCAAATAATTTTATTTTTAAAATAAAAATATTCATAACTTTTAATCAATAAATAGTTAATAATAATTAAAAGTTTAAATAAATGAAATATTTGATTAATATTGTAATGAAAAGAGAGAACTGGTTTCGTGTCTGAAAAGGACGGGTGAACTCATATTGAACTCGAACGGAGTGTTACGTAAAATAGAGAATTTGGGCACAAGAGCTCTTCCATCCAAGATTAAGACACCTATTGCTGGACAACCCAGATATACATCGGGAAAGTGAGTCATATTTTATTAGTTGTTGTTTTAATATTTTTATTTTATTTTTCAGTATTAATAATAATTGAAAAGCATTTAAGTAACTGAATAGCATAGCATTCAATTTGTAGTCAACACTTATAGACCACTTCTCACTGTTGTTAAATATCAATCAATTTAATGCTATTTTAGGTTTAATTCTAATCATAGCCAAAAACGGGTTAAATGTCTGTTAAATTTCAAATATGACTAAATATATAAATAAATTCAAGTTATGTTTTATCCCAAAACTTGTGAAATATGTAATTTCCTCGAAATAAACCTATTTTACGAGATATTTAAAAAGTGTTTAAATAAACACTAATAATAGATTATAATAAGTATTGATGCACACGGCTCGAACATTGGGTCCTCGGTCACGAGCATTGAGTACTATGATTTTGCCCGCACCGGCACCAAAGTCAGTAAATTGACAAATTAGTCTTATTAAGAATGCGCAGTACAAATGATTTTGATATTAAAAAAAGTTAATTTCATATCTAAAGTATGTGTTTAAATGTTATTCTATTAGTGAGTATCATAATTAGCAAATGTATATACAAATAAAACAAATTTTATATTAAAAATACCTTTAAACCAAATAAATTTGCTGAATTGATGTTACGTGAGTGCTCGAGCACCAGCACCGAGCACGAGCATCACTGATAATAACTTACACAAGACTTAATTGTATTGAATTAAAATACAGCATAGAATTGTACTCTGTTGTGCTCTTTAGATTTGAAAAGTTCACAACTAATACTTCATTCAACAAATAGTTAATTATCTTATAGTTTAAGATATGCTTAAACTTATTTAATTTTTATTATAACTATTTTTGCCTATTAAGTGATTCATTTTATTTAAGTTATAACTAGAGTTAAAACTTTAAGTCAAAAAACATTTTCTTCTCAAATGCAATGCAATCCTAAAGAGAATGACTGAAAGATATTTAATTAAAATCATTTTTATTTACTTTGAGTTTTATTTAATCGAATTTAAAGTATTTAGTTTTTTAACCTCAATAGAAAAGCTAATTTTGATGTTTTATTATAGTTTTTTTATCTACCACTTTGATGTCCCGCCACTAACAAAGTCCCAAATACTGGAAACCTGTAAACTGGACACAGACTTATTGAAAGTAAAGATTACACAAAAAGAGATTAAAATAGAGCCCGAATATGAGTGTACTCTTGAAGAGGAACTACGACCGCCTTCTTTCAGGAATAGCGTCAAAAAGCTGATTGAAGAGGGAAGAAGAGAACAATTCAAATACGATACCGGAACTCAAGAAATGTAAATTCATTTTATTTCAATTAATTATTTCAAAACTGTTGTAATGGTTATAAGTGTTGCGAAATTTATATTTCAATGTAATTTTTGAATTAGAAATTTAATAGTAATTGAAAATTATAATAAAAATATTAAACAACTTTAATAATTTTGATATAATTAAAGTAAGGTTTTTGTTCACATATGACGTGTATTTCCAAAGTTAATACCGCTTTGGTTCGCGCCTTTATTGGAGCCGTACTGTAAGCCAATAATTCCTTCTCCGGCTTTCAATTGTTCTTCAGTAAAATTTCTGACATTACCGTCAGATTCTTTTGGTCCGATTCCTTTGACGCCATATTTTGATGCTTTTCTTGCGAGTGATTGCAGACAAATTTGAACTGAAGTCAAGTTTTGCTGCTCCCAGAGGTCGACCGTCTGGAAGAGCTCCTGACTCGGGACACCTAACTTTGCGGCGCCGTCTAAGAAAAATTGTATGTTTTCCATACATTTGAATGCCATTTGGGATGTATTCACTTTCTTGATGGTGTTGGGCTGTATTGTGTTTATTAACCTAAACATATATCAAAAAAGGTATGTTTTTATAGTAATACAAAACTTGAATATAGGAAATGCAGAGCAAATATTCTATAAAAGTCACGCACCGGCAGAGAACAGTCCCATCCTTTAACGTCTCATAGAATGCTTCCTTTTCTCCACTAGTATTCAAGTCTTCGTTCATTATGTCTCTCATCCATTCGAGTACTTTTGATGACGACTCAACTTCATATTTTGAGTTTATCTTTTAAAACAATTTAATAAAAGGGATCATATATTATGAAATTAGATCTTTGTGTGAAAAATAATTGATAACTTCAAAACAAAAATGATAAAATTGTATCGAAGATAAATTTCTACGAAATATCATAGTTAACTCCTTTTTCCTGTATCCTTATTAACACTGACATAAAGATATATATTATTATGATTTTTATAATGCAGATAAATTTCAAGTATGAGTTCCTGACAGTTAAACCTATGATTAGATTAGTGTAAGATTTGAAACTAATTGAATGGCCCACATTTTAAGTAATTTATTATACTTTCAATGATAATTAATTGCAATCAAACTCTTGTTTAAATTAATTTTTCTATGAAATTAATTTATAATAACTCTAAGTTTGGTTGAAATAATTTATCAGTAAGTTTAAGCAATTAAGTAATGATATCTATAAATAATATTTTGGTGACGATTCCTTATGAATAGTCCTTATAGATTATACCTGTACCACATTTTTTGGATAATCAATATTTTCGTTATATTAAACTGATAACTATGGAAAATGACTTCAATAGTTTATCACTAAACTATGTCTAAAATATGTTGAAATAAATGACAGAATGATTGGTAAATACATTTTTATTATGACTAACATTTGTAAAATTCCACAAATTC
Organism: Nanhermannia elegantula; assembly: GCA_034699485.1. Classification (NCBI taxonomy): domain Eukaryota; kingdom Metazoa; phylum Arthropoda; class Arachnida; order Sarcoptiformes; family Nanhermanniidae; genus Nanhermannia; species Nanhermannia elegantula. Next base: position 4,907 of record JAQGCH010002340.1, read on the forward strand.
CTGTAAATAATGAATCACTAAATTTTTTTATCGAAGTTTGTTTTTATACGGAATTTGCATCACATAGTAATTATTTATTTAATGAAATACAGGTGAGATTAAACAATGCAATCCTTTGTTCCCCACCTTTTATTCTGAACTAATTCGGCTCCACTTAAAACACTTTAAAGTATATTGAAATGGCTGCGCCTCAATCCTCCGAATTTCAATCCAACGATTACCTATTTAGTACCCTATTTAGTAACCTAAACCTCGTTTTAGGAAAACTTTTAATTTATTTGTAAAATTAAGTGATCAGAGCGTAATTCCAAAATACGGTCATTCATTGCAAATTAAAATTTAACAAATGTCTAAACAAATTTAATTGAAAGCCAAAAAAGAAAAATAAGCAAAATTTCCTAATGTTTAATCAATTATAAGTTTGAAGTCTTATAAAAATAAGTGAGAAAGCTTATATAAGAGCCAGAAATACCTAAAATTGACAGTTAGTAATCAAATTTGAACGATTCCCTTCTTGACTAACGATAGAGCGATAGAGGTTTTTAGATCTCTTCATTTTTTGCGTCTAAATTTTAATAAGCTTTCTTAGTAATGCTCAAACTTTATTTAAATGTTTTTTCAAATTAATTTATAATTATTCTAAAAATAGTGTTTTTCAATGACTGATATTGGGTCCGATAAATAGTGAATCGTTTGATTGATAATTCGGTGGTGGGAACTGTTTTCTATTGAAATACATCCATTTTTTATATAAAGGTATGTTATAATTGATAGAACAAGTTTGAGAGCCCGACCAATAGAATAAGGATCTGTTCGCTAAACTGGAATTCTGAGTGTTCACTAACAATCAGTTACTTTCTGGCATTTTTTTTTTACTTATTAATCTATTGTCAAATTTTTTACATAAAATGCGGTAAAGTCAAGGACATTAAGTCTTTATTTCCATTTTAATTATGATTCGATATAAGAAACACAACTAAAGTGAGACATAAAGATATAAACATTTATGTCTGATATACTTTTTTATCTATCAATAAAAAGGATCTTAAATGCCATAAATTCTTTGATGGTATGAAAACTAACTATTCTTTATTATCTAATATTATAAAATAGTAACACAAATAAGTTTTATTAACTTATAGTTGTGTTAATATTCCATATATTGTTATTATAATAGAGATTTTATTTATTGAACTCTAATTATCCGCAATGCAGACAAAAGTTGTTTAACATAATATTCAATAGAATCTAAAGTTTGCTGTTTCTGTTCAAATGTGATACTCAAACAAGTGAGACAAGTGAGGTGTCAATTAAATTATACACTTCTAAACTTTATTTCAATATAACATAGTTTTTGTTTCAGCTTTTTGTCAATTAAATAAAACATCAGTTAATTGGAGACTTGAATAACAGGAATAAGTATAATAAACAAATGCTGTAGTTTGTAATGAAAAAACATTTTTAACAAACTTTCCCTAATGAAATGCAAACTTTTAAATAAGTTTGAAATAATAAACTTATGACAAATTAGTACTACTTTTGGGTATTAATAAAAATGACTTACTTTGCTGTGAGCCTCAGCGGCGAACCCAGACTTTGCAGCTCTGTTTGATGCCATTATTGGTATAATTCCGTTATTTGAGAATAAAGTTATATAAAATACTTTATTTGTTATATGAGAGCAGATGGTTCTCAGTTATGAGAGAGTTGTAATAATGGTTAGTAAAGAATGAGCTCTAATGGTTTGGAGAGCGAAGAGAAACCACTTGTTTAACGCCCATAAACCTGTACATAGATTTTGATAAGCAATTGCAATATGTTATGATGTTATTCAACGTTTACATCATCGCTATATTAAATGAATTGTCTGATTCACTATTGGCTCAAACATAAGATGAAAGTTGAATCAAATCTCAAGTTTGTTATGAATAAGTTTGAGGGCCAGTGGGTCACAAACACATACACTGTATATAATACAGTATAAGGAGTATAAGATATACTGTAACTCATAGGGGTTTAGGCTCTCAAGTAATGAACAGAGAAAACAGAGAAAACTTTAAAGTAAAAAACACTATAATCAAGAAGTGTGGAGACGACAGACAACAGACAACACCCATATAAGGATTAAATTTGATAATTTTACTTAAATAGTAGCGAATAATAATTCCATAAATGGCTTTTAAATAATGTTTTATTTTATTTCAATGTATTTTAATATATGTTTAATACCTGTGACAACTGTTCAATACTATATACCTCATAAATAGGACAGTTTTGTATACTTTTTCAAGTTTAAAACCATATAATTATTCAATTTTAAGCTATTAGGCATTCAATTATTTGCCTAACGTTTAAATTAACACATAATTAAAAACCACTCTATGATTGAGTCAGTAAAAAGTTTCATAACTTTAAGAGTTGTCGAGTTTCCCAAATTAAAAATGATGTGAATATTCTGTGGAAAGATTCAAAAGTTAAGTCACTCACAAATAATTATCGAATGAGTCATCACTTGAGTGAAAGTAATTTTTTTACCTGAGGCTAAAAAGTGAGACTCAATCCATATCAATGAATATAACGGCACTGCATAGAAGGTAATGGACAACCATTGGGGTGATTGTGGAAAAACCAACACTCTTTCGACTTCTTATGCTCTTTAGATTCTGAAACATTCGATGTTATGCTCTTTGGTTCAGAAAACCGAATGAACCCATTCTTAACTAATAAATTAAAAATACAAAATCCGTTCATTAGTTCTTCAAATGTATTAAAGAATTGAAGTTTACTTTAAAATTATTCCCATTTTTTAGATTGAAGACTAAATTAATGACAAATGACTGAACTTTATTGAAATTTCTTTTATCAATTTTAATCTATTTGTGCAAAATTATAAATATTTATCAGAATTTAAAGATTAACTCAAAGTTTTATTCAAAGCTTATTCCTCTTGTCGTTCAAATCAGATTCAAATATATTTTTAAGTGAATTAATTCATGTATTTTCAGGATTAATAGCAAAATGAATTCATTTTTTATTAAAAAAAATGAAAACTCCACTAATTTCTGTCATTTAAGCTTAAATGCGAAAACCGGTGAAAAAAAAGTATTATTTAACGGAAATGATTAAGGACTGCAGCTTTCAAACATCATATATACTGTTTTGTAATTAGTATTCAAAGTTTGCATCTGTTGTGCGAACGGGTTTTGCGTTTGAGAGATAGAGTGACTCATTATTGTTGAATCGATATTATCTAAAAATAGGTGATCGAGCGTTCCGTTCCCTATAAACCTAATTCTAATTTAAATTTATCAAAAAGTGACCTTCACTTTGAAGCCAATAAAATGTTTGGCAATAATGATGGTGTGGATGGTGTGCATCAGGTGTGAAAAAGGGGACAATCGTCTGAAGAATATTTAAAGCCTGACTCATATGCAGCAAAAGTGCGGCAAATTATTGTTATATTAATGATCAGAATAAAGTTTTCGAAGTTATAATCAAAATATTAAGTAAAATATTTAAAATATTGCCATTTTATGAAATATAAATACCTTCAAAAATATGTTTGTGATTTCTAATCATAGTCTGCAATCCTCCGCATTGACTCTTCAGATGTGAGAGAACTTCAGCGCTTAGAAAGTTTGCGACTTCACTGATAGTTAGCTTTTGATTATCTTTCAAAAGTTCATTTGCTATAAGACTAACGATTTCTTTCAAAATATCTTTTGGAACTCGAGTACAATTTCTAACGGCTTCCACTTTCTCTCTTGGCTTATATTCATTAAAATCACAGATTTTTTTATGAATGAATTCTTTTCTTTTAGCTTTCATATCATTTTCCGTATTTGATTCATAACTTCTTGAATTACAAACAATACAAATTCTTTTCGTAGAAGGGATACGAAGCTTATCATACTGTGCATTAAATCCCAATATTTCGCAAACATTTATCAAATACTTAATATAACATTGATATTGACTCATATTCGATGAAGTTCTTTGATATTTAGTGCCATTAAAATCGAATGGACAACAGGGCAGCAGAAAAGCCTTCATTGAATGAGAAGAATTTGCAGCGATATATGGTATCCTTTTTAGATAGAAAATTAAAAATTATTAATATTTAATTTGAATAATTTGGAAAATCTTTCTGTAATCGGAAGTAAAAACTTTAATTCAACAGTTTATTGGAAACTGAAAATTAAGCATAAATCGCAAAAATTAATATTTTTAAAACCATTTTATATTGCAATTAATTAAATAATTTAAATATAGTTTCATTTTAAATATAATTTTTCTATTGAAAAAGTTTCCTGTAATGTGTTTAAAGTGAATGATTTATATTATTTTTTCACTAAAATACAATTAATGTTAATGAAAGTACAGAAAAAAACAGTTATCAGTTACAAAAGTTTGTCGAACTCTGTTAGTTATAAAAGGCTTCACTTATTTCTAATGTTATCAATTAAATAGTGTTTGCTTTCAATGATAAAATTGATTATTTTTGAAATATACATAACTTAAGTTATGCTGAAATTATAATATGAAAACATCTCAACTTCTGCTATTTTTAAAATTATGATCAACGGAATTTACGCTCAGCTTCGGACCCCTCTCCCTATACAGAGTAACGTAACTATCACTATCAGCTATAATCAAATACTCTAATAATTAATGAAGAGCATAGGTTAGACTCAAGCGGCGACCATTTTAAACCTGAAGCCAGGTTTTGAACCCAAGCACAGGTTCAGAAGAATTCGAGCCGAGCTCAGGCTCTAAGGTTTATGAGCCTATGCTCTTCTTTACTAATAAAAAGAGTGCGGTATAGTTTCGTTGGTCAGTAACTTTTCCTAAACTCAAAATTTGAGTATAAATCTAAGCCTTATCTCAACAATAGTGAGAATATTTTTATAATAAGTAAATAATAGATACCAAGGCGTCAATTCATCGGAATGATTACCAATAAGCCAATCATATTCTGAAAAGTTGAGTGAATCGTCTGATGGAGTGAACACTTTTTCCAATAAGTTTACATGTGATCCATATTTATCCCATATTTTTCTTTTTCTGAGATCAATTCCCACTCCTCTATAGCCTTCGTTAGTCAATAAGTAAACCAATAATCCGTTACCACATCCGAGATCTACAAAACTTTGTTTATCTGATGAGCCATTCTTTTCATTTTCTTGAGTCCACAAAACAATTAAATAAGAAGCGATTGCAATGTCTTCGAACACAAACTTTAATGGATCCGTTGTTTCGTTTTGTTTCCATATCTCCACCAATTGAGAGGCGTAACGACTTTTGAGAGTATTGTATGTGAGACAGTACTGATCGACTGGAATCAACTTAAGAGAACCTTCATATCGATGACCTTCCAATTCTTGTCGCATCCATTGACGCAACTTTGGGAGCACTGTTTGGCTCAACCAAATTGATGGCAAAGATTCTGATAAAAATTCTAAATCCATTTCTTCGGAATTGTTAATAAAAAATTTATAACAAATGTCGGGAACTATTTGACTGTCATTTACTTTTGGAACAAAAATGATTTGTGAGTTCGAAATATCAATCAAAATAAACTCAATGACATCAGAATTAATGGATTCTTTAGAATTCAAGTGTTTTAGACTCTGTTTGAGAAGCAATTGTCGAACGATGAGAACTGGGCCCTCAATACACTTAATTTGACTCAATTTAAAATCACTCAATTGTTTGCAATCAATTAACTTTTGTTTCATTTCAAAGAGAGAGCAGTTGCGCATCAATTCGTAAATAGTCTTTAGATTATGAGTGATTTGCCAACTGTGCAAAACATAAGAACCCATAACACGCTTATTGATAAGATTCGGTCTTTCGATGAAAACACATAATGAGCTCCAAAACGAAGACTTCAAATCAGCCATTATTTGAAGTGCAAAACAAACAAAAATAGCAAAGTATTTCACAGATCACTAAAAGAGTTTATTAGTTATACAGTCAGTCATAAGATTCGTTTTATATCTAATTTCCAATAAAAAAATTCTATTCACAGATTTGAATATAACATAAATAAACACAAAAGAGTATACATATTGTTTGAACTAATAATAGATAAGTTTGCGATCAAACCAATCAGTTTGACTGCTTCGCGCTTTCAATAGAGCTCTTCTTCACCTTATAGTCATTGAGCGCGGCTTTAATGGCGTCCTCGGCCAACATCGAACAGTGCAACTTAACTGGTGGTAGAGATAGCTCTTTAGCAATGGCTGTGTTCTTGATCTTAAGCGCTTCGTCAATAGTCTTCCCTTTAATCCATTCGGTGGCCAAAGAACTGGAGGCGATGGCAGACCCGCAGCCAAATGTCTTAAATTTTGCGTCAATTATCTTCCCGTTTTCGTCAATTTTGACCTGAAGTTTCATAACATCACCACAAGCGGGAGCGCCCACAAGACCGGTCCCAATGTTCTTTTCCTTCTTATCAAATGAACCGACATTTCGAGGGTTTTCGTAGTGATCGATAACCTATTCATCAAAACATTCAATCATTTCATTTAATTGTTGAAAATTATAACTAATTGTATATTAAATACAATTAAAATGTGTTTACCTTTTCGTGATATAAACGACTGGTCTTCACATGAATGCCATCAATGCCTTCAAAGCATAGTCTAATGTTTGGATAACTAATACTTCGTGTGAGAACACGAAACATCTCTTTTTAATTTGCAATCAATTAATAAATGATTTGTTTGTTTTTACGATTACTTAAACTTTAGGTAATAATAATTGGGAACAAAGAAAGTGATGAAACAATAGTTTTGAACGCAATAACAATTATCACATAAACAAAACCGCATTAGTTTTGCACAACACTTACGGGTATACGACTTGCAATAATACAGCTATTCATTAATTATGTCACTCAAAAAGGGTGGGTTGGGGTCTATGCGTTACAGGGGAGCGTAGGTTAGCATTATTAATAGAATTATTAAATAAACAGATAAACCGGTTTTATGCAAAAAAATAGGTATTTCAATGGCTTAAAAGTTTTAATTTAAAAAAATTTTATAAAAATAGTGTTTTTAAGTGACATGTGTTTTAATTATTTACATTTATAAACAAAATTGAGAACTTAACATAAATGTCAAGAACACGTTGGGGGCAAATATTTGCGTTACATAATTAATGGACGAGAGACTTATAGTAAACAACAGTGTTGAGCAGTGCTCGAGCACTTGGTGCTCGGTGGCGAGTCCGAGCACTCTGATTTTACCGAGCACGAGCACTGAGCAACTAGTCCTAGTAAATTTACATATATTTTAATATTATGAATGGAATAAAAAGATTTTTAAAATATTAAATACGTAAAAAATGTTATCTAATTTAGCAATGAATATACAAATATTTTTAAGATTAAACCTTAAATAAAATAATGAGATCTTGTGTCAAAAGAGCCTTTAAAAACATTAAATTTGCTAACTTGGTACTCGGTAAGTGCTCGGTGCTCGAGCACCGAGCACTTCAATTAATGCGAGCACGAACCCGAGCACTGAGCACAAATTTTTGGCCGAGCACGAGCACCGAGCACGCTCATCACTGGTAAACAACAATAATATTATGACTGCATTGTTATCAATATTAAACGCCATCTCTATTAATCTTTATTTACTAAACTTAATAAACCGCTTTATGTCTATCAATAAATTACGTGAAGTAGTTTAAGGTGGTGTCGGTCAAGCTCTGCTGTAACTAAAGCTATTCAAAATTGAAATACAGTATTTAGCAACAGAAAGAGCCGTAATTCCACCCATATTATAGAGTTATTCAAATTGGAATTTCATATTCTCATTAATTCTACATTAAATTCTATACTTCAGAGAATTAATTTTCTGTTGGAAAATATAAAGGATAGCGTTCTTTGTCACACCCACATCAATTTTATTCTAAATTGAATTTAAACATTTTCTCGAAGGGCTATCAGATAATTTTCGGGGGGGGGGGGGGGGGGGGGGGGG
>JAQGCH010002341.1:0-12899 GCA_034699485.1 Nanhermannia elegantula
GTACTGAAAATTCTGCTCACAATAAGATAAATGACAGTACAACAAAAACTTGTTCTTCAAAGACTTGTGACAGTAATACAAACAATCAAATCATAACTGAAGAATATCTGCATTCCTTTTGTCAACAATTTCTCGATATGTACAGAAAGGCTGTTGAAAATGATGTACGAAATCTTAATTTCGATTTAGAGAAAGGTTTGGAAAAAACACATAATGATCAGAAAACTAAAATCATGTCTTTATTTGATTATAATTTTATTGAACAAAAACCTCAAAATTTAATACAAGAATACAGAAAACAATTATCAACGGATATTAACATTATAAGGGATCTCATTAAGGAAGATATTGAAGAAATATTGAGTAGAGTTAGAAATGAATATGAATTTAGAATGAATGAGTCGATAAATGTTTACATTAAAGAAATGAATACTTCTATTGAGAATCAGTTCAATTCATGCAAAGATAATTTGGTTTTAACTAAGATTCATAACCAAAACAGACAAACTTCAGTTGAATTGTTTGAAAGAAATGTGAGAGAAAAATACAGATTTAATAGCAAATTGTTTAATGAGTTCTCAAATAAATTGAAAACTGAGTTGAATGGAAGACTTAAGAAGAAATATGAAACTGCTTTGGATTTAATAAAAAATTATAAAACTGAATGGAGTGCGAAATTCAATGATAACAGATATTTCACACCAAATCAATTGCGAGAAACCCATAAAGGTTTGAGCGGAAAATTAATTGTCCCATTAGAGAGATGTGAAAATCAAGATCTTAAGCGCGTTATTTTGGATCAATTCGACAATATATTTGTCTCTATACTGGACACAAACCAAAAGATTGATAATCACGAGAAATCTATAGCTGAAGAAATCGTTGATTTCGTATTCGACTTGTTCTGGAAACGTTTTGATAATAAACTGAAGTCAGGCTTTTATTCTAATGATGTTCTCAACAAAATTCACCAAAAATTATTGGAATATACTTTGCAAACAATGATATCTGACTGTAATTTCAAAGAACATCAAAAGCATTTGATCGATAAGTGCGAGAATGAATTGAAAGCTAAAGTTACTAAAAGTTATGCTCAGATTTGGTCAGAATATATGAAGACAACTGCTAATGCAAGAAGTGTTATGCAAAATGCTAGATATGAAGCGCTCAATACTTATCGCACAAAAATGAAAATAGTTCTCTCAGAAAAGCCTTATTATAAGCGAAATGAATTTGAAAATATTAGTTCACGAATAAGTAGTGATGCGCTGGAAGTCAATGAAAATGTTATGAAATGTCTACAAAAGAATTTCAATCCAGACTTTTACAGATATTTAGTTTCAGAAAATAATAGTAAGATCAGCAAAAAGATTATTAATGATAGAGCTCTGTTTGAGAAACAGAATGATAAAAATGCTCCTAAAGTTTCATCAATTGCTATATATTTTGGTGGACAACATCTTTTGGCTGCTAATTATGAGAAAGAGATTCAATTCATATTTGATAAAAATGAGCAAAAATTAAGACCAAATTCAATAGCATTTTCTGATGAAATTCTATTCGGATATGAGGCCAAAGCTCACAATGAAATGATTCAATCGGACAAAGATTTATTTAATAAGAGCTTTGATGTTAAACAACTCATCTCAAGACACAGAAAACGTGTATTTAATGATGAACTCAATTCATATCCTTTTGTATTTCTTGACCATGAGTTGAGAGTCAAAGTCGATAATAATTGCATAAAACATGACTTTAGTATTGAATCACTGATTGCTTTACAAGTAATGGACATTAAATTGGATGCAGAAAAACAATTGGAAAATAGAGTAACGAATGCTGTGTTTACAGTCCCAACTCATTTTAATTTACGGCAAAGAAATGCGTTCAAAGATGTGGCAAAAATAGCAGGTCTGGAAAGTGTACATATTTTGAGTGAAATGAGTGCCGCAGCGATCAGTTATGCGACAGATAATAGACTTTTTGATAATAACGGTATCAGTAGAGCATTCTTTGTTGTAATTAAAGAGTTTGAATGCGATGCAGCCGTTTGTTGTTTTAAAGATATGGACATTCATTATAAGTCATACTTTCACAGAGACTTGACTTCTGATATTGAAAATACATCTTCTTATAAAGATATAAAGAAAAGTATTTCTTCTTTCTTTAATTCGCTCAGAAATGTTAAGGAAAAGCCTCAAAATGAAAAGTTTTTGAAAGCTCTAAAAAAATTATTCGATGAAACTTTTCATACGGCGATTATTGAACCCAAACAAATAAATAATATAGTAATCGCTGGAAATTCAATTTTAATGGATTTAATAAAACAGTTCACAGCTGACTATTTTGGCTCAAATTCATTCTATTGTTGCGATCCAATTGATATCATTATTAAAGGTTCTGCTATTTTCAGTCAAATGATGCCCAACAATAAGAAATTTAATATAAATGAGGTTTCTTTTCATTATAACAATTATTCAATCGGTTGTAATAATAATACTTACGAAAGGAAAAGTTTATTAGCAGAGAATAAATTACTGCCTTATAGTAGAGTAGATTCGTTTTACCCTTTCTTTAAAAGTGATCTCCCACTCAAGATATCTATATTTCAAGACCAAACACTTGTCTCATTATATTATATCACACATACACCTCCACCTCAACAATATTCTAATCCCTGGTATTTTCATAAAATTAAGTTTATTCTCAATGAATTCGGAGAAATCAGTTTATTATCAAAACTTCAAACAAGAGATACTAAAGTATCAGTAGATGTGGACTTAATTCAAGTTAGATTAGGGCTAACAGAGAAGGAAGTTAATGAAGAACAACAAGTAATCGCTTCTATTGAGCAACAATTTAAGGACAAACAGAAAATAAAAGAAATTAATTCAGCGATAAAACAAGCGAAGGGTGATTTGGAGAGTTATTATATTGAAGTTAAGAAATCTGTTGAAAGCAACACTACATTACGTGGACTTAAGAAGAAGAAAATTGATGCAGAACTGGTCAAAACATTAAATATCATTCAATCGAGTAATGACTTAAAAACTATTACTAATCAAAAGCTTGTATTGGAACAAACGGCCCAAACTGTATTCAAATAATAGCTAATTATTGCAAAAGTAGTGTATTTAAAGATAATGTCTTTTTGTTCAATAATTGTTTTAAAGATAACAAAAAAATAATTAAATTTACTTGAGATCGCTTGAGATGAAGTTGAAGTTTGAAAAAAGTTTGATCTCGTATTCAATGAGAAAAGTAATGAACGAAAAGTGTTTTTAATGATAATAATATTGCAGATAATGTTATAATGTTTTTAATAATGCAAATGAATTACATCATAAATGGCTAAACGAGTGGTGCAATAAATAAAATGATAAAATGTGAGAAATGGTCGACAACAAGATATCTTCAAAACTGGTTATTCGTCTTTATGTACAAATCAGAAATCAATTATAACACACTCTTCAACGTTATCTAAAAACTGGTAAAATCTATTCATTATTTTTTTTATACTATCATTTCCTTTACAATTGAGGTGAAACAAAACAAACACATAATTAACATTGAGATAATAGGATGAAAGTATGTACAGTTGTTTATAAACTATTTATGTCTTTTATGTACCGGTAATTTAAAACTCATTTATAATTAGCATAAATTGTATAATATCTTAACACTTCTAATGAGGTATTGAAGTACGAATGCATAAAACATCATAATTTTCATCAAATAATAGGTTTCATATTATCTTTAATTAATAATTATAATTAAAAGCGTTGTTGTATTTCATCTTATCATCTCTTAAAGGAAGGTCTTTCAGCTGATTCATTCAGTTGTAATTTATTATTTATAGCGTTTTCATTGTTCGACTGATTCATTGCTTTCTCTAATAATTTATTATTCAATTTTAGCAAACTTTCCATTTTTTCTCTCTATAAACAAAGTTTTATAAAATTAGATTAAATCAAAATTTTGTATTAAATAAATGATAAAACAATACCTTTAATCTATTTTCTTTAATTTCTTTTTTAACGCCTCCCTCGGAATTAGGTTTAAGCGTTTGTTTGCTTTTATTCTTGACATAAGACTCGGGCACATGATGTGGCTTTTGGTTTATATGCAAATAAATTTTATTTTATTAAAACTAAATCAACAAATGTTTCTAAAATTGAACGCTATTAATATAAATACCGAATAAGTCCGTTTTGGGCACAGTTTAGCTGCAAATGTATCGAAAGCATAGCTCTTCGTATTTACAGCAAATTGAGCTGACTTTGAAATTTTATTAAAAGATTTTGCATTTCGATCAACTCTAAAGTCACAAATATAAACGTCTTCTTCAGAGGATCCCTTTGGACGTCCCTTACAGTAAGTGTTGAGATCGAGAACACAACAGATTCCTTTGACTTCTTCTATTGGGACCCATTCAGTGAGTGGCGAACGAAGCACTTCATTAATGAAGAACTTTCTGTTAGGCTCGTGATAGGTCTCACTCGGACGTAGAAAGTGGTGACCAAATAATAATTTCTGTCCATTTTCATTAATGGCTAGATTTTGGACTCGAAATAAGATATAATCTATTTTCGATTGTTGTGATGAACTATTTTTTGGTTTATCCTTAATCGCAATTTTTCTATTCGAATGTTTGTCTTCTTCTTTTGAACGATAAATATAAACACAATCACCAGATTTGATCTTCAAATTATTTGAAGTGAGTGTTAAATAATATTTATAGTTTGGTATCAAATTTGGAGTGATTTGACTTTGAGGTAATGGTATTTCCTAAAAGTTTAATCAAATAAGAGTTTAATTAGGAACTTAATAACAAAATTAATTAGCAATCACTTACAGAAGGAACAGGTCGTGGTTCACAAATTTCACAGAAATATTCGCCGTCCACTGATTTAACGCCAACACAATCGCAGTGTTGCCATATCTGTGAAAGGTATTAACTTTTAATATTGCATTTGACATAAAATCGATATCAATTTTGCAATCAGTTTAAGATTTGAATAAACACTTAACTTAAAATAGACGATAAGTTATATTTATAGACTTACCTCACATTTGTCGCATTGAATCATTTCTCCCTCATCTCTAAGTATACCACAAATACAACGTATGACCTCTTCCTCTTCATTCTTATCAGTCTTAATGTTTGGCTTCTTTTCATCAATTTTTTGATTATCAAGAAATGAAACTTTCATAGAATCCAACACAACATCTGATTCGCATAATTTGAGAACTGTTTTGTTTGAAATATTAACCAAATTATCTGATAATTCATAGCTTTTGTTTGGTAGAGTTGAAGTGGTTTCACTTGCAATTTGTTCACAACTATTACTATTATCACCCGATGAGAGAATATCTTCAATAAAGGGCTTCTTTTCATTCATTATTTTTTGAAATTCATTGTTTAATTGTAATAAATATTGATCGACAGCATTGCTATTATTACACAAATTTTCAGTGCTGTCAGTATTTACTGAATTATTTAATAATTTCGTTAATTCCAATTCGAAACTTTCAACTGTTTTATAAAATCCGCTTTTGATTTGTGACAGAATGTATGATAAGTCAACTGTTTTACGTTTAGCAACTAATAAATTTGGTGGTTTTATATCTGAAGATAGGTTTGTGTCCAATGAATCAATATCTAAGTTCATCTCATTTTGCTTTCTAATTATAGAATCGCAAACATCCGAAAATATTTGCGCCAATTTTGCGGTTCGCGTCAATTCTTCATTGCTTTCAGCCTTTGCTAAACCTCTGGTGCGTACAGAACGAGAAGAGTTCAGTGCCATTAGAGTAGTCATAAAGCAGTCCTTATCTGTTTTCATGTCTTTTCCTTTATTAACATCTTCTTCTTCTTTCATAGAAAGGCATAATTTTCGCTCTTTTTCTTGTAAAATGAGTTTCTTTGAGCGAAATCGACGTAATTTTTCATAATTTCGAAGCAAAAAACAGCTGTGTTTTAAAATATAACAACTTTGTTGATAAGAAAGTGTTTTCATAGGCTGTGAAAGAGACGGTTTGCGCAGCGATTGTGTGTTGCAATTACTGCCACTTTTAGTTTGATGCATATCTTTGCGTCGTTTTCGCGGACATTCGTCTGAAAGCTTAGCAATGGATAAATCTTTTGTGCTCTCACTTTTGTCGATCTTTTCTTTACCGATGAGTCCATTGAGCTTTTGAGAGCGCCCTCCTATATAACCCCTGCACTTAATACTTCCACATTTGCAAACTTGTTGGGTTTCAATATTGAAATTATGGAAATTGTAATCATATGAAAGCTCTTCATTGGGCAGAATATCGCGCAAAGCAAACAGTCCTATCCTATAAACACCATTTACAGACCATTTTTGCATTTCACAGTTTGGTTCACAGCCATGATTCACGAATCTTCCCTCATTTCCCATTCTATAGCCGTCGATAACCATTCCTGAATCGAGATTAAGGCAGTAGTGGTGCTGATCGTTTCGATATCTTTCGGTCATTCGATGTTTGAACAGCTGTTCGCTGACCACTTCTCCGATGTATTCAAGTATGAATTCTCCTGCTTTTATAGACTCTGTAGTCCTTATACCCCAACCGCGTTCGCTAGTCATGAATCTTTCGAGTCCAGGACTCCAGTCATGCTTTTGTATTCTCTGATTTTGGCACAACTCTCCGCACGGACACGACTGTGGGGCGCATTCCTGATACATAAGTCTATTGAGACAGTCGAGACCACAGCCTTTATTTTGATTGTCTTCAGGTTTAGCACACGTACAGCTCTGAACCGGACATTTGGATATTGGCTTCACGTCAACGAATACATTGGTTTTGACGCGTTTATAGTTTGATGAATTTGAGTCATACGACAATTGGTTTTTGTGGTACTGATACCATAAATCATATGTCAGCACAAAGTCATCGTTTTGCTCAAAATTCTTATCCTTATCACAATCTGGAAATTGAATCAATTTTCCCATTATTTTTATCTCTTCTTTTGGCGCATTTCCACAATTACTGTTCGATGACTTATTGTCGATCTTTTGAGAATCAGTTGAAGAGTTGGACTCACTGTTTGACTGAGTTTTATCACTTTTAAAATCTTCAGAATATTTTCCAGATTTCATGTATTTCTTATACGGAACACTTCGCTGAATAGACTTAATTCGATAAATCTTTTTATTATTGTCGACCAATTGTTTTTTTGACGGCTCTGTTACCATATAAACGGGTGCTTCAGAGACACTGCTCTGTTCACTCAAATAGGCGTCTGTTGAAGATATTGAATCAATGCTCGCCTTTGACATTCTCCGCTCGCTTTTCAATGTTTTACTATTATTTAACTTTCTATCAG
Source organism: Nanhermannia elegantula (assembly GCA_034699485.1). Lineage (NCBI taxonomy): Eukaryota > Metazoa > Arthropoda > Arachnida > Sarcoptiformes > Nanhermanniidae > Nanhermannia > Nanhermannia elegantula. The sequence continues at coordinate 7,355 of JAQGCH010002341.1, forward strand.
CTGAAACACCGTCTGTTTGGTCGTCCTTTTTGTTCCAATTGTTGCTTTTCTTACTTTCAGTCGAATTAGTATTTAATTTTTTGACAACAATATCAGTTGAGTTTCGAGTCTGCGATGCTTTTCGTCTATTATTACTAACATTGGATACAATTTTATCTTTTTGTCGACTTTTATCGTTTATAATATGACTAGAATTTGTCTCTTTTGAAGAAGTATAAGGTTTTTGCAGATTTTGAGAAACGATTGCATCGTTAGGTGTGGAATGAGATTGAGGTGGCTTTGGATTCAAAACTTGTTTGCCTCCAATTTGTTGTTTATGTTGTTTATGTGCAGCGCTTTTATCACATCGAACACGTTTTCGAGGTTTTGTAAACCCTGTCTTGTTTACAGATCTTTTTCGTTTGGGTGCACTTTTCTCAACATTTGACTCATGTGTTTCAGCCACTGATTTAGCGCTCCTTTCATTAGATACCTTATGATCGCGTTTAGTCTTATTACTAGAGCTTTGCTGCGGTTCTTCAGCTCTTTCTGAACGTTGTCGTTGTTTCCGCACATTTGAACTTTTATTTAATCCGTTTTGTCTTCTTTTGGATGACTTATTAGATTCACTTTTGCACTTCATTATGTGATTGGTGTTCATGTGATGACCACTGCTGTGACCACTGCTATTACTATTAGTACCAGCACTTGTACCACTACTTGTACTACTTGTTGCACAAATAGATGATAAGCTTTCCTTAATTTGAATTAGATTTGAATCAATTTTTGCATTCTTGTTCACCTCTGGTTTACTTTCATCGTTTCTGCGCTTTTTATTGCATTCCTTATTGACAGTAATTTTGTTATTCAATTGATTGTCACTTAAAGAATATTTTTTGATACATTGTTCTATTGTTTCGTTGATAGAGTTTTGCGCTTTGAGTGATTCACATATTATAGGCGTAACATTCGTAACATTACTTTTAGAGTAAGTCAGTCTATCACTTGCTATACTGGTGTGAGAGTGTGAGCCACCGCTTGTGCCCCAAACACTCATGTGATTTACGTCTGTTGCGCCGCTCTTTGAGCTCAAGCTTCGTTTAGGAGAGACTGAGAGCACCACTTGTGTGCTTATACCAGTCACGCCAGTACTTGCATTACTGGCATTGCTAGTATTGTTGCCTTTTTTAACTTTTGTTAAGCTATTATTCGCTAATAATTCTGATTTGGCTGACTTTGTGTGCGACTGTTTGCTAGCGTTAGAATTATCTAATTTTGTATTACTGTTTGTCATACCATTTAATTCTGATTTTGCATCAATTGATGAGCACTTTGGGCTGCTATGAGTGACCGACTTCTTGCTTCTCACTTGAACTCCAGGCGAAACTGATGTCATACTATTACTAATACTATTAACTGATGGGGTCTTTCTTTTTAATTCATTGACATTATCACCGGTACTGCCATTTAAATAGTTATTCTCAACGACTGGCAAAGTGTTTAACTTAATATCACTGCAAATGGCTTTTGAAACGATTGATTGGTTAGGACTCGCATAATGTTGACTCGAACTGGAACTTGTGCTAACAGTTGATGTTATTATTGAGCTGTTATTTGTGGTTTGTTTGCTTTCAATATGTCTGTGGTGACGCTTTTTGAGTGGAAGTCTTTGTTCGTTAGCACCAGAAGAGCCATTACTTGAAGCGCTCACTAATGCAGTGCTCACTTCACTTTTCTTTTCAACCTTTTTACTGCCTGTTTGTTCTGTTTGATTCGTAGTGTTATTAATTTTCTTTTTATTTGATTTCTTAATCACTGAACATTTTGTACTTTCAATACTATCATTAGTCGAGTTGAGACTACTGTCGATTTGATGTTTTTTGGTTTTTATAGATTTAAGGAAGTTTTCAAATTGGAATATAGTGGGCATTAACTGTCGAGATTTAGAGTCATTGCTATTCAAATGAGTGATTCGTTTTGCGATCTTAAGTAGTTTAAAACTTTTGCTGAGATTCTCCATCGATAACAACAATTCAGGGCTCGTCTCTATTGGGGCTGATTTATGTTTTGAATGATGCTTTCTGTGATGCTTTCTTCGCACGTGTTTTCGTGAAGATGAACATGAAGTGAACGGTGCTATAAGTGGTGATACTTGTAATGCTTGTGACAAATGACAGATATCATGAGAGACATGAGGCGTTTCATATGAAACATACGACTCATTCTTACTTAAGTTTAATTCACATGTTTCTGAATCTTTATTATTTTCCGCAATTAATTGTCTGGAGTCTGACGAGAATGTGCTCACATTTTGTTGTACTTCATCAGCATTCAAATCGATTTGTGTATCAGATGATTGAGTTTTCTTAGCTTTTTGTTTGGGTTTATTACGAGATTTTCTACTCTTAGATCTACTTTTTCTTTGATTAGCACGACTTGACTCGTATTCGTTATCTAACACTGAATTATTGCTGTTTTGTTGTAAATCAATTGTTTTGCTGACTGTTTCTGTTTGATTGGTTCGCATTTCATTCATAAGCGATTCGTTGATCCTTTTTCTTTGTCGTGAGTTAAATGCGGGCGAATCAGAACAAGACTGTTGTGAAGTGTTGTGATAGGTTTGTCTCCAATCACTAGAGTTTGAAATATTGAACTGTCCGAACTCGAGGTCATCGGTTTCACTGGTTTGAAATTGAGAACAAATCGAATCTTTTATACTTCGAACTAAGAGTTCGAAGTCATCCTCACGTTTTTGAGTCATGAATGGCTGGTGTGTTGAACTTGAATGGCATCGCGGGTATGGCAGAAAATTTCTACCCATAATTGGCATCAAATTTAATGGAACTCTTAAATCAATATTTTTTGCGTCAGTATTATTTGAATTATTAAGAAAAATCTCAGTCAACTGCACCAAATTTGATGAATTGGATGCAATGGGCGCTGAAGACGATTGTGGCGATACATTAGCTGATGAGACAAATAATTCAGCATTTCTTACAGCAAAATCCAAATCGTTTTCACTACTTTTTGGATCACTGGAAAGCGCTGATGAACTATGAATTATTGACTGCGAATTATTCGCGTCATTTTTGGTTGATTTCGACTGTTGTTTATTCTTTTGTTTCTTACGAGTATTCGCTGGTTTGGAGTTTTGCTGAGAATTTATTTGTGAAGAAGTGGAAGCACTGACTGCTAGAAATTCTGTGTCACTAATCGATTGGTGTCTGTGCGGTGATTCACCCTGTGATTGAATTCCACTGTCAGGCGAAGCCTTTTCATGTTGAAGAGATTCCAAACTCGAATTCGGATGATTTATGTCTGATATATGAGGAACTGATGTTAGGAAATGATTCATCTTTTCTTTATTATTAATAGCAGAACAAATCTCATTCGGTGTCTGTGTTATAGCAGTATTAATATTAGAATAGACTAAATCAGAATTATTTTCAGTAATATTAATATTAATCTTCTCTCCGTTATTGGTTCTGATTAATGGCATTTGAATGTCTTCTGAAAGTCTCATTAAGTCTGCACTTCTTGATGACTGCGATTTCTTAGACTTTGATTTCTTAATTTTATTTTGAGATTTAGATCTCTTATTGTCGTGATTTTTAGTGCTCTTATCTTTTTTAGATTTTTTATTCTTACTCTTAAACTGTTTGCTTGAATTTGTGGCCACAATAGTGTCAGTGCCAACACTTCTACTCTTACACGAAATAACAGATTTTGTTTTTGCAGTCATCATGTCTTCGGTGTCAGTTTGTACTTGAACTGCAACCGTAGCTGTTGTGGGAGTTTTATGGCTCTGCTGTGTCGTAGAGTTGGAACCGGTGTTGAGCGCTCGCTCGCGATTCTGTAAGTGAGGTATTCGATAGCTTCGAAGTCTTTGTCGTTCTTCAGCTGGATCTCTCTTTTTGTAATGCAATGAATTCGACTGATGGTAATTCATTGGACTGTTTATACTAATCGCTGGACTGTAACAACTGCTCTCACATGAAACAGATGAGGGTTGAGATAATGGCGTCGATGGCATCAAATTTTGCTGAGAACTAACTTTCAACCCATTAGAAGAGTCGTCATTCCTGTGAAGACCGCTTTTATGCACAACCGATGCTTTTGATTGCTTCGAATTTTTAGAAGTTTGTTCTCCTTTTCGATTAATATAATTGAATTCACTGTCAGACGAGTCACTATCACCGGATGCGCTCGAACTGGAAGAGTCAGAAGTACTGCCACTACTCGAACAGCTATAGCTCTGACAACTGCCACTTGAGCTGTTTGACGACGAATACGAAGAACCAGTGCTACTACTGCTGCAACTTCTTGACGAACACTGAGACGAACTTTGATCCGAATGTCTGCTACTGTCGGGACTTCGACTATGACTACGACTACTTCCATAAGAACTATAACTCCTATCATTGCGTTTATGTCTGTGTCGATGTTTTCTATTGATCTTTATAGGGAAGGGTTGTCTCTTGCCTTTGCCCGCATGTCTCCAACACTGACAGTTCTCTCCGTGTTCTTCATCATCGTTATCATTAATAACACCCGAAACGGCTTCGGCGACACTCAACTGTCGCGTCGAAACCACTACATTATTAAGTTCTGGCTTTTTATTGGGCACACAATTAGTTCTTCGCGTCGCTATTCTTAGCTTAAGAGTTCCGCCATTGCTATCGTTTCCCTGTTTAACAATAGAGAACTCGCAGTTCTCGTTGTTATCCACTTCTGAAACACTTGATATCGAATCCGAGTCTTCATCGCTATCGCTCTCCGAATATTTGTTGTGAACTGAACTCAACTTATTATCATTATTACTGTTATTACTGTTATTATTGCGAACACTTTTCACCATTTGATGGTTTGAATCATTCAAATGAGTCAATGATTTGCAATTGTTGTCATCGGAATCACTCTTCTCTTCATTATTCTTATGCTTTTGTTTTCTTCTGAGTCTTCCCTTTCGATGTTGTGTTCGTTTATTACGAGAGCTGTTATGTTGTGATAAACTGTTTCCGTGTGAAGACACATAAGAGTCCAGTATTGCGTTCGACTTATTCGATACCATTCTCATGATTACCACTTTATGTCTGTCATAATTGCATTCAATTTGTTAATTGTTTTCAATAATATCTCATTTTTAATATAATAAACAAATAAATAGACTATTAATTGACTGGAAATGAATGGCACACAAAGTGAACACTCATTTAAAAATATTTGTCAATTATTTGTTTACAATCAATATATTTATCAATATTTATGTGAAATTAAAATTAATTTAAAACCAAATAATTACTTACTCTCGACCGAAGTCGTAATTGTCTTATAAATAATTTTTGTGACATTTTTCTCAATAAAAATGACAATTTATTAATTAAAAACTCATTTTATAAATGGTTTAAATAACCAAAACATCCATTTTTTGTCATATATTTATTAATTTATAATTTTAAGCATAAGATGAGAGAACGTATCAAAACATGGCTTCTATTCTTCAAAACAATCAAATCATTCATTACAGCACACAATCTATGGCACCATCTCTGGCATTAAGTTATAT
>JAQGCH010002342.1:0-12897 GCA_034699485.1 Nanhermannia elegantula
AAATATTCAAACATTTTAATAACTGCCTAAATATTTAATAGATATAAGAAATTACAATTTGATATATTTAATAAAAAATATTAACCGAAAATTGTTAACTTTATTTTATGCAAACTATGATAAGATATGATAACTTTGTTATCACAAAATCACTATCTATTAGCATCATTTTTACTCAACTATATTGAATAGAGTTTGAATATTATTTTATTATCGTCTGCTTTACGTGAAAGTATATATTTCAAAACTGTGCTTTTTTAATGCACGGGACTGTACATATATAGGAAATTATTCGACATATTTTATATATCTTTTTTATTTGTCGACATTTTGAACTGTCGATGTTTTGATTGTCGACGTTTCGACCCACACCCGTGCAAACATATCTTAAACAATGTTTTAAACCAAAAATAAAAATCTCTTTTATTCTTAAATAAATATTAACTTTACAATTCAGTAAATTATAAAAATAAATTCGTTGGTTTTTATCAATATCTTCTCCATTAACATTATTTTTGGCTAAACATGAAAATTGATTTGTGAAGAAAAGAATCATTACTTTTGAAAGTTTTAAAACATTTTTCTTTTTATGTTGATATTTACAGAGTATGTCTTTATATGCAGTATAATTAGTGTAGATCGACATAAGCTAGCTTTGAGCTGCGCTGCGCTTCAAGCTCAAGCTCAAGCTCAAGCTCAAAGCTCAATATTTGAGCTTCAAGCTCAGCTCAGTTGTAGGTCTGTTTAGGTTTGTGACTCAGAAAGCATTAGAATGCAAAAGAGGTGTCATTTACAATAAACATTAAATAGTAAAAAGGCATAGTTCTGAGGCATATGCATCACATCTCAATAAAATATAATGCAATGCCACAAGAAAGCCTGGAAACTGATCCAATCGAATGGTGAAAAATGTATGAAAACTAATATATAACTCTTTCAAAATTTGCGTTTCACTTTCTATGCATTCCCGCCACAAGTCTTCCGAGCGAACAGATATTCTCAAAGGCCGGAGAAATTGTTACAAAAAAGAGGAGATTATCTGATGATTCATTGCAAAGTTTGATGTGTTTGAATACATTTTATAATCTTTTTGATCAAAATTATTAATATATTTGTGTTTAATTACTTAAGGTAAATACATTTCTGTACTTTCGAATTGAAATTCGTATTATTCATTCATTTTTTTATAAGCTCAGAAGCGCAGCTTGGGCTTCAGCTCTGAGCTTATGAGTAGAAGAGTAGTTCAAGGTGTTTTTGTAAACAAGCTCAGCTCAGGTGAGGCCTGTTTTAAGCTTCAAGCTCACACTTTTGACCAAATGTCGATCTATAATAATTAGTGTTCAAACAACGATTGCAATATGAGTTCATACTAATGGTCATTCTTGTTGGCTTTTTCTCAGCCAAAACCTTCAACCTCTAAAGTGCTGTCATCCCTCGAAGAATGTCAAGAACGGGTTCTGGTGTTTTGGAAGATACGGGTTTGAAACTGTTTTTAAGTTTTAATTTTGGTCCCATTCTAAGATCTAACTGTGTGATCAGCCTATAACGCAATTACTATCTCACTTGTGAGCTCTTTACTAAGCTTTCATTAAAATAATCTTTAATTTATTCAGAAATTATCAAATTATTCTTTTCTTTCAATAATTAAATACATCTTAAAAGACTTATGGACTCAAATGAACTTTTATTATCAGATTAATTAAGTCTTTAAATACGAGCAAACATGACATCAAGAGTCAGTTTTATCAGACATTACGTTCATATAGTTCTCCATTAAAGTTGTTTAATGAGAATTTGATTTTAATTTGAGTTATGATTCATTGTTTTTGATATTACAAAAGTTTTATGTTTTCGAAATAAGCCAATAAGTATTTGCAAATTTAAAGTAAAAGCCTATTGTCTGTATTCTTCAAACCTATTCTCTGCCATAAAAGTTTCACATAATATCACAAAGCTTTTAGCTTTATTTTAAAGGATAAAAATCAGGTTTTATTATACCTGTACCAGCACTAAAAAGATTTTAAAGAACAAATGCTGTAAAAAACTCTTTTTTCACTTGATTGGAAATTTGTTTTTTTATTATTTTTAAATCGTAGAGAATTTGATGCTGAATAAGAATATGAAAATGGGTGGGACTGTTCAAAGTAGAATTATTCTCAAACAAGATATACAGTTTTGTACAGACATATCTATAAGGTATTAGAATAAACCGGAACAGCAGTCGTCTAAATCATTTTGAACCTCAGTTAATAAAGAAAAGAAATCCAATGATTTACTTATTTTCTCTTATTATACGATAAGTTTTTTGTCTCAACTTTAACTCCTAAAAGATAATAATTATTTAGTTTTTATGCGAACGTTCATTTATTTTCAATGAAGAATTGAAGAAACAATTTTAAGAATAATGAGTTTTAGCCATTTAATGATTTTATTTATTATATAAAAAATAATGCGTTCACTTTATATAAATTAAATCACAGTTAAGACCATGGTTCGCCAGACCTCTTCGGCTCAGGGGGGGGGGGGGTAAACTCATCGGTTTTATAAGACAATTTTTTTACAAAATCGATTTTGTCGCCAAAGTTTTTTCAAAAAATATTTTCCGCCATTATTTGATTTTTTATCCCAAAAAAACATGAAATTGCGCCTTTATTTCTTGCACCCTTTTGTATTTGCGCTCTTTTATATTTGCGCCCTTATGTCGTGGAACCCTTTTTCTGAATATTTTGCGTGCTTTTTATCCCCCTTTAATAATAATACTTGAAATCGTTAATTTAAAACTTTAGTACTGGCGTTTCAACACATTTCTAAACATAAGATAACTTTATTTTCTCTGTGTGTCATACTTTCTAAGAATTGCCTTTTGCTTTTCTATTTTCTTAAGTTATTTTATTTTTCATTAGAAGCACTTTTTCTTTAGGGATATAATGAAACTTTTGTTGTTTTGAATTCTCAATTAAATCAATGAAAACATTGAAGACAGTTACTGAACAACATGTTGATCTTGAGTCCAAGTTTATAAAATCAAGAATTGATTGTCAAGAGGAACAAATCAAATGAATAGAATGTTTTCTTTTTTTTACTGGAAATCCATTGGTTTGAATTAGTTTCAAATGAACACTTGAGAAATGAGATTCTCAAACACATTTTTTTATTTTTACATTTAATTATAATTAACTTAAATTCATTTCAAAGCTTCATTTAAATGAATGCTCAACTTTTTTTACTTTTAATAGAAATTCAAACCCAAACCTTTGAGAAAAACATCCACAAAATATTCTGTTTGTCAAATCAAAGTTTAGCTTATATTCAATAGTAATGTTCTGCATAGTGTATAAAAAATATTTTATTATTAATGTAAATAATATTCCTTAAAGTGATTTCTAAAATTATTATTTATTTCTACTATAGATTTTGCTTTTACTACAGATTTAATGATAAAAAATATTTATTTTATTTAATATACACTATAAGATCGTGAGAACCACTTAGTGGTTAATAATATATATAATAATATATAACATATTAAAGAAAAAAGTTTTTTTGAGTTTTGTTTAATTTATCAATTAATCTGTTCAAACATATAATTCTGTAATTGATTAATATTTATCTTTCGTTCTGTAAAAGTTTAGGAAAAACACTTTCAATATTTTAGATAATATTATCTGAAAAGTTGAGTCAATAAAGTATAATAAAAACTAACTTTAAAAAGAACTTGAATTTGATCATTAATGTTATATAACCTTCAAATTCTTAGAGACTGATCCAATTTTTCACTTTCATAATACTTGATTTATTAGCTGTTAATGACAAAAAAGTTTTAGTGAAAGCTATTTTTGTGTATTGAACCTCTTCTTAACACAGATCTATCAACTTATGTAACCTGACAAATAGCTTTATATTATTTAGAGGTTTATCTGTTATGATTAATAAATACTACTTTTAAAACATATTTTCAAACATATTGAAAATAATATCAAATTTTCATTTAAAAGTCTATTTCAAAGCTTCTGTTGTTTATGATCTCACGAGTAATACGTTCGCATATTTTATGTTGTCTATCAATTTCACATTCGGCCACTTTTTGACAAAAAAATGTGTGATATGACTATTAAAATAATAAATAGCCATTTATAGCACATTTTTCCTTTGAAGCGCACAAAACTCAAAGCTATTATTTCTTGTCATCTATGAAACTATGAATGAGAAATTATTGTGCTGTCTAAAAGTTTTTATGTTTAACAAAAAAAAAAAAAAATAATTGAATAAGTTTCGAGACTTTTGTTAAATAAATTTTTATAACGAAAAACTTTTATGTATTAAAATTTTGTGTGAAAATTACAGTTAAGTTTTAAAAATGTGTTATATAAAAATATTGAATTCTATGCTTATAAATCTTTTCTTAAAGGACTCAAAGTATCGAAAGTATCTTATAAATGATTGAAGACATATATTTCCAATAATTCTATTAATTAATTTTTAACAACTGAGAAAAGTTTTAGAGTAACTATAATTAGATGTGATTTCAGTAATTCCAGTAAAAAATCTGATTCAGGGACTAAAATACCTTTTAATAACATAAGCTCTGAGAAGACATATGTAGTTTTTGGACCTTATGCTCAATTTTAATTCGATTCCAATTATGATATAAACGAAAATATGCTCTCAATTTATTTCTTTGACTCTATTTCTATTTTGATCAAACAGTTATGCTCTATATCACCAAAATACGTCCGCTTATACTCACGGCAATAAAATTTACATTTATATATTTCTTTATAGTGCACAGTACTTGTTCTTCTCTCTGATTCAATTTCCTTATCAATAATCTCGAATAAAATGCAAAAATCAAATAGAACTGAAAATTGAGTCTCAAAATAATTTGGTTTTGAAAATAGTAACTCAAATTGAACTGCATTTGAGTGCATATCTATTCTGCATACTTTCTCGCGTAATATATTTTTAGATAACTGTATTCGTGAACCTCTTCGCCCACACTGTAGTAAACTAAAAACTACTTTTAAAAGTTTTAAATATTTATGCAGATGTGTTTCGCTAAGACAGCCAGTCATCTGATATGATTCAGTGCGCGAACTATAAAAAGGATTTGAAGACAGAAAAAAAATAAAATCAATCAATAATAGACTCCATGTTCGTGAAGCCTTCGAATGTCAAAAAAATTGTTGAATGAAAAATATCACGACTCGGGTTTATTATCATTAAATTTATTTATATTTATAACAAATTTTTATGCCAATGACATAAACCTTCAGATCTCCGATTCTTTTCACAAAATAGTATTAGTTTTCTAATAAGTTTCAATAATATAGTTCAGAATAATAGTTAATAATAATAATTATATACATAAATAGTGATAGAGTTAAGCTCGCTTTGAAAAGCGAAGCTCAAGATCAAAGTCTAGGCGTATATACAGCACAAATACGGAGAAAATTGAAAATTGAATAAATATCTCTACAGTTAATGCACTGAAATAGTGATACAATGTTATTAAATAAATAAATAAATATAATTGCTTTTACTCTAATTTGAGAACAAAACGTATTCTTTTGATTATAATAAAACTTTAGACTTCTTAAGTATCACAACTTTAATACCACTATCAGTAGCTTAGGCTTTATAATTATTATTATAAAGTGAACAATTGTTTCGGCAGCTCATTCGCATGTCTTCATCAGCACTTATCAATCAGATTTGAATGAGTTGAACATTCAAACCGATAGAGAAACTTGAGGTTAAGTTTTATTATACGTTATGAATTAATATTCTTTTAACTTTAGTTTCCAGAAGAGGAGACTAAAAACAGGCAAAATAGTGACGTACGGAATAAATAAGTCAAAATTGAGAAAATGAAAGTTAAAATTTAAGTTACTTTTTCACACTTTTAGATAAAGAAAAACTGTTTTTATTTTAAAATATACATTGAAGACAAATGAGAGCCCAGCCCAGCAAAGTTAAAATTATTGAGTTTTAATAATAAAATAGAATTAATTAAATAATTATCAATTTTTGTATACATTAGTTTTCTATAAATTTGTTTGAATAGATTCTAATTTTAAAAATTATATTTTTATTTCAACAGAAACAACAGATTTCATAATTTCTTAAAAACTTTTTTTTTCACAACTTATGATTTTTTGAACATATTTTTACAAATATGAGCCATACGTATACGTTTCGAGATCTTTACAGACTTCCATCATCAGTGGCATTGATTGTCTCTAACTTATTGTTAGCTCCAATTTTGCACTTTTCACATATGTTAATTGGTTTCAGGTTTTTGTTGTTTTAAGTTGTCTTCTGAGATGAGGTGTTAATTAATCCAATGTCCACATTTTTGCTGGTTTCACACACAGAGCTCACTAACAAATTTTTGGGTTATATTTCACATTATTTTCCTTTGAAGTTTTTTTATTTAGCCGTAGAATTTTCGAATTTTTCAAAAGCAAATCTGATAAAATTTATAATTAAAATAGTAAAATAGGTTCATAATAGGTAATAGGTGAAATAGGTTTGTATCATGAAAATAGGGATAATTGAAATTATGGACAAATTGGATGTCCTCACGTCAATTCCATGTGATTTTGAGACAGCAACAAAAATAGAGCCGTCCTTTGTATTAATCTGGTTTTAATTATTAATCAACTAATCCTAAAATTAAACGTAAGGGTAAGCGCGCTTTGAGCTGCACTGCGATGAAGCGCAATTTTGGAGGGTCTGTCAGCTTGAAGCTCGAGCTTGTATAAGCGCTAACTGTAAGCGAAGGTCTTGAGTTGGTGCCGAACACTATATATAAAGTTTAATTTAGAAATCCTATTAAATGAATAACAATTATAGAGTTAATTATTATATTTAATGCTTCTAATATTCATCAGAGCATGAATTTTAGCATAAGTAAAAAATATTCCATTTGCATAATAATAAACTAATACTAAAATATATTTACTTCACTATTGAAAGGGTGCTGTATAGCAGAAAATCAAATAATTGAAACAACTAAGCATTGATTATGTAAATTTGGTTAATTCTATTGATGTAATTAAAATTCAAGGAACGACTAACTTATTCTTCCATTCTATTAGTTTTTATACACTTTAAGAAATTTAATTTATTTATCTTATATCAAAAATGTTTATTGATTGCAATTTCTGTCTATTTATTTAATGTTCATCTAAGTCGACAAATGCTGTAATCGATTAGTACTAAAAGTCATAATAGTGTTATCATATATATTGATATTTTTATTTAATTTCTAAACTTATATTGAATTTTTTCAACTTTTTCTTTCGGAATCTCTATAATTCTGAGATTATTTTTATGATATTAATAAAATGCAAAAAGAATTTAAAATATTTTTCTGTTTATGTTATTGAAAGTAAACGTTTTTGAGTTGCAATAAGTAAAAAATGTAAACATTAAGATTTTAATCTAAATTTTCTCAATGTTTATGCAAATATTTGCGACTTTATATTTTTAAAATATTGTCTCATTCTTGAAAGTTTTACTGTGTTAAGCATTTACAGTACTTTTGCAAATATTTGAAATCCTAAGCTTAAGCCTCATTCGTATCTTATGTTAACTACTTATAAAATTTGAATTATATTAATATTTTTGGCTTTAAATCTATCAATTTAGAGAATATTTGAGCAGTAATTTTGTATTATTTTTAAAACTCTACTATAGTAAGAATATTAGATTGTTTACTGTCTTTGTTGTCAAGTAAATGAGTTGAATCTCAAATGTTTGAAGTGTAAAATAAAGTGAAAGTTTATAAATCAAACTTAAATTAACTTATTTACTTTGACGAGCATTTAAGCTCCAAATAAATTATATATTATGACAGTGAAAAATTGCTTACTTTCCTTTTTCTGCTCTCCGTCAAGTTATAAAAATGAACTATCAATAGGTTTGAGATGTATTAATGCAGAGAAGCCTGCAGTCTGCAGTTCTTAAGGTTTTTTGTATAAAATTAAAATTAAAGTTCAAGAATATATTAATTTAAGTGAAGTAAATCGGTTCTTACTAATGACTTATTAAGTTAGTATAATTTATACAGTTATTGCTCAATCTGTATCTTAAAGGAAAATATATGCTTAACATACTTACTTATTTTTAACTTCATTTACGGTGACTTCAATTCATATCTTACAACAGCAATTAATTTATAAAAATGTTAGACGAAGATTCATTTCATGCATACATGAATATAAAATCCAAAATTTTAAAATCAATTTATTTGATTTCAAATTCATTGATATTCAATATTGTGGCGCACTTTGGCCTTCGTTAGGCGGATAATTATCAATAATAGTAATCAATAAACAGGTTATTATAAATTGCGATGAGTTTGAGAATATCACTCAAAAATTGAACATATCTAACAGTGCTTAATACCAATAATTACAAAAATGAGAGTACCCTTAAATATCTTCATCTTCTTTAATAATTAAATTACTATAAATATATCCATAGCTTTACTCTTTTAGTATAAATATCCAGAATATCCATAATCTAATCCAAGTGATCAATAACTAAGGTTTATTAGGATGACAGCAGTTTTCTATAGAAGTCTTTTCTGTTTATAGCGTTGGACACAAGAATATCATAGATTGAGTTAATACGAAATATGATGGATTATAGCACACAAAATTCGTTAACATCGATGACTATATTTGATAGAATAAATTTCTCGGACACCTACAGCTCATCAAAGAACACAATTACGAATTCAACATTTGCTAACAATGAAAGCGATCTTCTAACTCATTATTATGGCGAATATTTTACTCAATTTAGAGAAACATATCTACCAATTCACGGATGGATAAGTGTTTTCGTTTGTCTCTTTGGAATAATATCTAATATTTTAAACATAATTGTGTTAACGAGGTATTAACCCAACCATTAGTTTTTCTAATTAATATTTATTGTGTAGTAAGAGATTTTGAAACCAATGGCAGGCGATAAGAAGGGGATCAGCCTATGCTTCAAATGGATAACTGTATAACTGTGTGAATATTAGTTCCTTATCCTCTTCTTCTCACCAAACTTTCAATTTCAATAAATATTTTCATTAATATTTATTACATTTAGGAATAGATTATATGAATACTTTATGTGACTAAATATCTAAAGTACACTACTCTAACAGCATAACTAATATTTAAACATTGCATTAATGTATGGGATACTGTGTTAGTGATTAGAAATAAGCGTCAAATCTCTTATCTCTTTTTCTTATTTCTCATTCTTTTTTATTACACGGCTTAATATAATCCGAAGTAATCCCGAAATGACTTTATTATTTGCTATAGAAAAGAGATGGTTTCGCCGACAAACGCCATTTTGTCGGGTTTAGCGGTGGCTGATATGCTTGTGATGACTTCTTATTTTCCTTATTCAATACATAACTTTATTCGTTACGGTTTGACGAACGACGAAAAATACTCGAACGGTTGGGCAATATTTACTCTCATTCACGCCCAATCTTCGGTTATTTTTCACACCATATCGATTTGGCTGACAGTGATATTAGCTGTTTGGCGATACGTCGCTGTCAGGTATGTATTAGCTTTATATTTATTATCTGTTGAGAAGCTAAAAGTAAGTGGCAGTTAAATAAATCTGATTTGCGTTTCTGTCATTATTAAGTTTTCCGACGGACAGTAAGCAGTGGTGTAATATGGCCAGAGCTAAATACGCCATCGTCTTCACTTACTTCTCTTGTCCCTTATTCTGTCTTCCGAATTATTTCACCTACACTATTAACAGATATAACAGCAGTCAAGCTAATAATGTCTACACTTATAAGGTAAGAGTCAACTCACACATGATTTATGAAGCTTTTAAAAGTAAACCAAAAAATATTCAGAAATTGTTTGTTGAAGACATGATTTATGGCAACCAAATGGTGTGCTATAACTGTATAATAGTAAAGCATAAGCCTTTGTAAAAGCTTTCTCTTCTATTTTTCCCAATAAAAACTGCGTAAATGATTAACTGGAACTCTAAATAGGTTTACGCCTCATAAATGAAAATACCTTTCTATCTAAACATTCAGATATGTAATACTGAATGAATTAATCATTGATTATTAAATATCAACAAATGTATAAGTTTTAATAAATTGTTTTTAGTGTACTTTTATATTAAAATTTTTACCAATACATCGGTTTAGGTGTAATACGAGTCAGTTTAATATAACTTAATAAAGTATTAAATTGTTGCTTCACTTTATCACACTTTATGAGCTTATACTAATGCATTCATTCAAATTCTTTGCAAGCATTTGGAGCTTAACACTAACCAACACTAAAATACTTAATTAGTTTAAAATATTAGAGTCTCTGCTTTTTAAAAATCATTTAATGGTTTCATTTCCATAAAATGTATCTATTTAATTATTTCAATGAATTTCAATTTTGGTAGATTTTGATATATTCATGACCAGTGAATTATATTTTTCGTTGGCTTTGTTTATATAAAATATAGACTTGTTTTCTAGAAATAATCTATAATTATATCCAAACTATTGCTTGCAAAAGAACTTTTTCTCCCATAACAAGAAAAATCTATACTAAAAAGTCATCAAAAATTAGAATAATATATTGCATTTGACCTTCACTTCAGTTTCATTTTTTGTTTAGTTTATTATTGTTTTTATAAACAAATTGAATCCTTTTTTCGGTCCTGTATTTTGTTACAATTCTAACTGAATAAAAGCTATATTCGAAACTTAATCTTTGAAAGACAACTAAATCAAGAGCTTTTCGTTAGTCGATGTCATTCTTAACGTCAATAACGAGAAACCTTCGAATCAAATAATATTTGATTCTTGAGAGAAACTCATAATATCGGTTCATTTCACTCAGAGCTATGATTTTGAAATATTTTGATTTTTTGAGCTAAAATTACTATTTTGATGTTACGCTCGATTAAGCATAATTGACAGCTAAAATTTTAGTGTCACTTTGGAAGCACAGATCAAAGTCAGCAAAAAATTATGGCTCAACATATCACAAGTATTGAACTGATGAAAATAGGAATTATGTGAACCGAACCATTTTGATTCTGAGCATTAACCAAAATAGCCAGAAGTCGTCTATTATGGTTAATTAAGATCCTTTATTCAATTAAGTTAATGATATTTGGTACTTATGTCAATCTTTGCCCTATTGATTGCTCAATTTAAGTATTATACTATAGTATCAGACACTGTTATTCTATTCTTTAACAACTTGTGGTCCACTTTCTTACAGCTTATTACGTAATTATCATAGAAACTATTGTCCAATTTTGAGATTTGCGGACCACTTGTAGACCATAAAAGGTAGTTTCAAATCACCGGTATATGTAGTTTGACGTTCCTTTCACTGGAGTAAAAAATGAAACATTATGAGTACGTTTGTTACCCTCTGTTTAGACAAAGATATAATCTTTTTTTTATTTATGGTAATAAAGCTTTCAATATTCAACTTCTACATCAACTATTTTAGAGCTTTACCACAAATGTAGACAAAAGTTAAAGCTTTGAAAGTTTGTTCAAAATGATTTGCATTGCAATTATTTTTTTGTTGCATTAGTCATATATCAGTTTCGCATTTGATTAGATATTGTTTTTCTTTTGTCAAAATAACTCATTTGATTTACAATGTTTTTTATAGTAGTGAAAAGACATTCTGTTTTTACAGAATTTAAGTCCAAACAAACTAAATAATGTGACATAACATGAAATAACATTTTCCTCCGACAACTTCTATTTATCTGAGACTCAATTCCTGGCCCTGAAGTTGGATTTAGATTTTCTGCTTCAAAGTCCAGGCTTAAGGTTTAGAATTAATGTTAAAATTATATAAATATTTGATATCAGCCCTTAAGCACCTTTTTGTAGCTTTTAAATGTTTGATTTTCAATATTGAAAATGAATGATAAGCAAAGCTCTGTCCACAACCAAAAATGGATTAAATTTTGGTTTACACCCACCACTAGTTGGCTCAAGTTGTGTGTGTAAAATATTTTTAACATTTAGGTAATCAACTTTTTGTTTATCGGTCTTATTAAAGAAAATCAATTCTGAATTTGGTTTGAGTCAAAACTTCGATTCACTTTACTCCACTTTTTTCTAATTTTTTTATTTTATGAAATTAGCCAAAAATAAATAACAATATCAAACGAGTTTTAACGAATAAAGCCTTTTATGTGAGCGTTACTTATATTTAGAGCCTCCACTTTTGGGCGTAAGACCGATTTACGCCGAATACCCCGAATATTACCGTCGATTTTAAAAATTTAAACTCCGCGTAAAACTTTATTACTCCGAATATAACCTGTAGCAGGTCTGATATTTAAGATTTTTTAATAGTTTTTCAGTAGAGTCACGTACTTTCATTTTGTTATATTTAATTTAATAAATATTATCTTTAATTACGATATCTCGAAGATAGAGGCGAACGAATATCAGTGAAGAAGTGCTTAAAATGCAAATTCTATTGTATTTTAACGGAGATATTAAATATAAAATTAATAATTATTAATAATAATAATGTCTTTTACTCTTTTTATGTTAACGCCGAATATTATCGCCGAATTTTCTAAAAAAATTCGGTTTTAGGTTACACCGAATAAACCACCGAAATTTATATTTTTTACGCCGATTAGTGGAGGCTCTACTTATATTCTATGAGAACTACTAATTCTATGAGAACTCATTGATTTTTCAAATAGTTCAAAGAAAATTTTGTTTGACATCTCAAGTGATTATCAAAGGCAAACGCATCACTATCTAATACCGCTCAGCTTTAACTAACCCTCGAGTGGAACCGTGGCCGAATAATGGGCCGAAAAAACTTTGAAAATCTATGAAAAATCGCATTTTCGCGT
>JAQGCH010002343.1:0-12896 GCA_034699485.1 Nanhermannia elegantula
TGCGTTTTTCGGTATATTGTAATTAATTACAATATAAAACGTCTCAAAATTCCATTTTCTTAGACATCCCTGTAATGTAAAGGAATTTCTAAGAAAATTGAATTTTGAGACGTTTTATATTGTAATTAATTACAATATACCGAAAAACGCATTCACTAGGTATATCATAAAAATAATCTTAATAAGTAAATTTTTTAAAAATATACGCCATCACTTATTTTAATACCGTAACAATTTAGTCAAAAAATTCTGTCAGTAAATAAAACACTAACTTTTATTAAAATAAAACTAAAAACTTAAATCATTTGAGGCTTTAATAATTCAAACTACAAGTACTTTAGGTGAATAAAATTATTTAATTTATTAAATTTTAACTTTAAGTATAACGTTAAGCACAAATATATTATACGGATTATAACTATGAAGAAAAAAGTTAAAAAGTAATGGTAAAAATATGTGCTTAGTTAAAAAACATTTTAAGTATATATAACTTTTAAAAATTGAAGTAAAACTTAAACATCAACAAAAGTGATCTCACTTTTAACACATGAGGCTATGAAAAGATTAAACGAGATATAACTACAGCCCATACTCACAAAAGGTTTTTAAAAAAATGATTTGTAATTTAATAGAAAATACAAATGCTGTAAAAGTTAGCTTCAGAAGAGAGCTAATATTTAAACACATATAAACCTTAAATACAAAACTTAAAAACTTAATATTACTTTATTAACTATATTAATAAGATTATTAAGAAAAAAATGCTTTATTTTTTATAGAAAAATATCCCTCAGTTGAAGAGAATGTCAGAATTTATTCACGAGTTTAATGCGCTCAAAGAATTAAGTCACGAGTTCAACAACAATATTGAGCTGCTATTTGTTTATCAGAACTGGAGTTTTGATAAAATATCAAAACAATTCGAGCGCTTAAATCACAATTATATAATTGTTGCTAAAAATGATTTGGTTTACGCTTTTGGGCAAAACGGGTGCGGACAGCTTGGGTTCGGACACAACCGAGTTGTAGACGAACCAACACTTATTGATGAGTTGAGTCACAAACAGATAATAGATTTCAGCGCTGGTGTCACTCATTGTATAGCGCGAGATGTCTGGGGTCGTGTTTACAGCTTTGGTCAAAATGAATGCGGAGTCTTAGGCATTGGGTCTAAAGATAATGCTATTCATAAACCACTACTATTAGAAAGTCTTAGGGATAAGAATGTAATACAAATGAGTTGTGGTGAATATCATTCAATTGTATTAACAAATTGTGGTGAAGTCTACGCCTGGGGTGGGAATCAATTCTCGCAAATAGGAAATAGTTGTAATGAGAATCAGTTGACACCAATCAAGTTGAGTGCATTTAACGGGCAAAATGTTGAGATGATTTCATGTGGTGGTTGGCATTCATTAGCGCTCACAGGAAACGGTCGAGTATATAGTTGGGGCCGAAATGATTGCGGTCAGTTAGGAATCGGAACCACACATGAAACTAATAATCCGAAGCAGATTATAGTCAAAGAAAACGAAATCAATGAAATCATATTTAAGAGCATAAGCTGTGGCATAAATCACAGTATATTACTGTCAATAGACGGAGATATCTATACGTTTGGAAGTAAGGAATGCAGAGAATTGGGTTATGAATGTCATGAAAATCAATTGACACCGAAGAAGATCGAAATGGAAGTTGAGTTTATTGCTATCAAATCGAAGAAGCGTTTATCAGTTGCTAAGTCAGCAGATGAAAAATTTTATGTGTGGGGTCACTTCGCGTATGACGTTATAAAACTACAGAAACAATTAAACGTAAAATCATTTGACGAGATATTTGTTAAAGAACTTCAAATAACACCCAATCCATTAAAGTTGACGGGCAATCAAATTTTGGCTTCAATGAGATTAAGTAAATACAAGAGAGAGTTCATTGAGCACTCTTTGATCTCAAGCGGTAGTTATGGCGTAGTATTCAAAGCGTTAAACTTAAAGTCCAGAAAATTATACGCTATAAAAAAGATACCGTTAACTGAATATGAAATTAATTCAATCAAAATTCGTGTGGCGTTAGAAAACATGTCAAAATGGAAGAGCGATTATGTCATTAAATATGAAAAGTCATGGATTGAAAAAAACTACTATAAGTCAGAGGACTATAATATGGCTCTTAGTCCTGATTTATTTAACCCAAAGTATACCCACTTATTGTATATTCAAATGGAGTTGTGTTTGAAAAACTTGAAGCAAGTCATCAATCAATTGAACGCTGAACTAAAGACAGAAGAGGCGCAAACTTTCACTCCAATAGCTTTTTATATTTCAAGCGAATTAATGAAAGAAATATTAGAAAGCGTTCAATATTTGCATAAAAATAATATAATTCACAGAGATTTGAAACCAGAGAACATTCTCATAACTGATGGTAAAAATGGGAAGTTTGTTAAGATCGGGGATTTCGGTATCGCTGACCTGGTGTTCAATTTGGAGCATGAATTGTATGCCAAGTGGAACACATTAAGCTTGGGTTCTGTTGACTATTGGGCACCTGAAATACGTATGTATGAGGTGTCGGACATGTACGACATCAAATCTGATGTCTATAGTTTGGGAGTTATTATGAAACAGTTATTCTCTTTGGAAACTCAAGTGTAAGAAAATATTTTTACTTATGTTCAAAATTTTATTATTTTTTTGTGTAATAGATCTTCAGCTAAAACTACTGATACTGTATTTGAGCAAAAGTTGAAAAAGTTGTGCGCAATTAATGGTCGAATGCTATCACCTGAGAAACATTTGCGCCCCAAATGTGAGGAAATGTTGAGAGAAATATATGAGTGGTCTCTAAATCTGCAGCAATTGAATGAATTCTCTCAACTCAAAGACTTCTTAAGCAGGGAATCAAAATATGTTTCACTGAATGAAAGTGTTCATAAGTATTTCATTAGAGAAAAAGTAAAACATTTTATTAAAGGCTTGAATTTAGTTAAGAATGAGATAAATCTGGACAAAAAACTTTTACACTTGAGTGAAGTTTTAGAACCACTAATAGAGTAAACTGTTTGACAGTATTATGTTTTAGTGTCTAGTTATAGATCCCATTTATATGAGTGGGCAATATATATAATATAAAACTCAGATTTAATTATATCTTATTTTTAAACCATATTAAGAAGTATTTTTGATTCCACTTAAAACAATTTTTTACTTCAATTTTTTGAGTTTATTGCTGTTGTGCCTGTGTATGCATATCGTGGGTTGAGTTCTATAAAGTCGTAACTCAAAAAAGTATAATTTTGAGTATAATTATAATTCACAATGAGATACGATTATATAGAATTGTAGGCTATGTTGTAATTAAATCTCATTTTTGGAATTAGATATGAGGGTTAGTTAGTCCTTCTGGAAATGTATCAAAAATGAGCAATAACTCAGTTTTGGAAAATTTTCGATTTACGACTTTATAGAACTGAACCGACGATATGATTATACAGATATTTTAATTGTTACAAACATACTGTAAATCACAATTATATACATATAATATCCATGTAATAGTTCTTAGTGAGATTGCCTTTATCTAGGCTTCAATAGTCTATGATCGAGTGATTTGATCAATTAAAATGTGACAGACATACACTTTGTTATAGTAGCGTTGCCAACAGTACCGAAATGGTGGTGACAGTACCGGAATCGACCTTTGTGTCGCTTCCGAAAGATAGATCTCTACTTATACGTCCCGGAATATAATTTATGAAATTTTTAGAAAATAAATTTTTTCATATTGTAATATTTGTGTCCTGGAATATACCGGAAAATATTTATCAATATGCCGAAAGATAAGGAAACATAAACGAGTTGGCAACGTTAGTTACACATTATAATGTATATAACTCATTTTTATAAATTATTATTAGTGTATATTTTATTTCTTTTAATATCATAACTGTTTAGTTAATACAATTACAGATAAAGCCTTTATAGTCATAGGATAGGGACTGACACAAGCCCTTATACAGATTATAAACGGCCAAAATTTATGCCATTTATATATAAGCACTATAATCGGTTTTAAGAATAAAGTGTTTCAGATATTTTATGAGAACTATTAAAAGTATTCTTAAGTGATAACAAAATTTTTCCTCTTCTTAATATATTATATACTGTATATAAATATTTATTTAATAGCCTTTAACTCCTTGTTGAGTAAGATCTATGTTCTGGAAACTGATAAAAAATTTTCTTATTCTCTGTTAAAAATTACTATCGTCAAGCAGATGCCCCCACCTATACTTCGGTAAAAATCTCACTGGTATTCACACAGGGTTTCAGTGAAATCTCTCGTTTGAGAGTTGGCTGATGAATACGAAAACGTTTAAACGAAACGAAATTTAATTGATTTTAAAATAATGATAAATTGAAATGAAGTCTCTTGTAGGATTGATGTAATGAGGTTTAATCTCTTCTAGTGTATTTTAAAATAAAATTTGAAGTATTATCTTTATTTTATAGAGATTTTTAGTAGAATTTGTTTTATTATTTATTAATTAAAATGTTTTAAAACTACATTTTAATTATTTGTCTGGACATTAAAAGTGTTATTGGTATCTTTCAAATGGTTTCACTTTACTTTAAATAGTCAAATTAATTATAATATTATAAATATTATCTTCTTTTATCAGTAGATTTTCCGCCATTCAGTTTTATCATTAACTTAATTATATATTTTATTCATTTGCTTTATTAATAATCAAATCTTCGTATTGAGAAAAATTATTTTCTCAATAAGTAAAAAACTATTAGTGTTAAATTAAATCTGATGAAATAAAAAAAACTTTCAAAAGATACAGTTGGTGCCTTCATCAAAAAATTAGTTTAAGTAATTTATAATCATTTAATTATTTTAAAGCGTGTTTTATTTTACTTTATTAAAACAATATACTACTGTATCTCAATTATAACTTTCACTTTTGCACAGTCAATAATATTTAGATTAACAACAAGAGAAAAATACACAGTCATTGACTGCTATAAAAGTGCGATCCTATAAAAAGCATAGTATCGGTAATTTTCCGTCGGTGACTTGGCCACTTGTCACTGGACACTGATTTTTTTGTCATTTTAGATGTTTTTAGGGACGCTGATTATGAATATGAAATCAGCTTTTTGATAGCTCTTACTGTTTTCGAGATCTATTTGGCAACTGAGAGACGGACGGACAGAGAGAACAAATCTATAAGTGCTCTTTTTTGATCGCGCTAAAAATTGTTTACTATTTCTATATCAAGCAAAACATGACGTAGGCACTTTCAATTAAAACATTGCACTTTTATACAGCAAAAATTTCTTATCTCAATGTTTTACTTAGTTTATTTAAAAAAATGAATATGCTTATCTCTATTATAACTTTGCACTTTTATACTTTGATAAATTTTAAGTTTAATAAACGGCTCAACTGCGACTGGTAGAATGAGCAACTGCTAGAATTAGTAACTCGTAGAATAGCAACTCGTAGAATCCCTCACTTAATAGCACTCAAACTTAATTAACCCATTTTACATCAATCAAAAACACTTACTTAGTTATTTTTAAGTCAAATCATAGACAAATTATTTTATTTGTACAAAATTAAATATTTTATTCATTGAAGAATCAAATTGTTAAAATTATTGATCTAAAAAGCATTTTTATTAATTTCATATAAAAATTTAATCAAATTAAAGTAAATTTAAAATTTCATTGTTGTTAAAGAACTCTTTGTGTAAATGAAACGATTGAAAAGCATTTGAATTTGAAAATTAATTCGCAAGTATTGGTCACATGCATAAGTCCACTGGTATTTCAATGAAATTAATACAGGTGGTAAATGTATACCTGTTTTATTAGGCTAAAGTGTGAATACTTTTTTAGATTAAGTTTAAAAATTATTGTTCGTTTTTAGTTTTTATCATAAATTTTTTTAAATTATCGGTTTCTTTTGATACCTGGTTTTTGGGAATGGCAAACAGAGATGGCAATCATTTTTTAGGGATTCTATCAGTTGCTATTCTACGAGTTTCTCATTCTGCCAGTCGCAGTAACCCCTAATAAACATCCTGTTTTTAATTTCATGTAAAAAGTCACGATAATTACTGTCTAAAACATCGATTAACATAACCATTTAGCCAGAGCCTAAAATTGTTTTATTAAATGTATCAAATTTTTATCTTTTATTTAATTTGATTTATTTTGACCCTTTGACGTCACATATTTTAAAACAATTTTATCAATAAGTGGGATTAAATAATTTATGAAGCTCTTATTACCGCTGCCAGTTCTCCGGTTTTAGACAGGAGTCTCAGATTTTCGAGCAATTTTAGAAAAAGACATTGCTTGGTCCCCCTGTAGTATTATAAATAATTATTAAAAAGTCAGAAAAATATACCTTGGTCCCCCCTTTACTAAAAAATTTTCTCCGGTTTTTTGACTGACCAAACCTAGCACCCATAGCTCTTATTATGGTTATATACAGTCCTACAGATTAACCCTAGAAAAAATCTTAGTTTCTTGATCTTGAAAATTTTTATTACGGTAGAAAGTATGCCTTAAATGAGTAATAGTTTTATTTTACAATAGTGTAACCAGGTATAAATTTTTTGGCTTCATGATTAGATCTTTGTTTCAATTATAGGTACCATAAGAACTGAGTTATTTTTAAAATTTTAAAGATTCTAAATTTAAATAATTATTTTTTGTAAGATGAAACGGCAAAAAATATGTAGAACAAATAAATAAAAAAAACTAAATATACAGTTTTCTATTTGAGTTCTATATATAAAACTATTGCGTGACAAGAGTTTGAACATTGTTACATACAGTGGACATATTGCATTTTTAGAAATATATATTTAGCATTTTATTATTTCTTTACCCCTATATTTTGCGAGAGAAGACTTGAAACCAGACCCAACTTTGTGTGAAATGTTTATTTTATTACTTTAGCGATTATAACATATATTTTCCTAACCTAACATAATCTAACCAGTAATAACTAAAATAACAAATCGACGACATTATGTTATATTTACATAAATAAAATTTTAAATTTAGGATATTATTAAACATATGTTTAGTTACCCCGCTAAGTAGAATCTCTTATGGTGATTATGACACATAGAACTGGATCGAGAACCATGGCTTGTGATGTACTGTTCAAAAAGATAAATGATTCCAATAAGTCTTTCATTCTATATTTATATATTTTTTAAGATAACTAAAAAATGATAAAGCTAAATAAATGAAGCACTGTTTTTTAACTAATATTCTCATACAAATGATGTATTGCATTTAGTTTCAACTTAAAATAAATTGATTATAGTAGTTTAGTGATTCGAGTTCATTTTATATTATAATTTAATATTTATATTATGGATATATCCGAAGCGGTTGCAACTACAGGAACATTAATTGGAGACGACAGTTCTGATCCAAATTGCTCTGGTTTGGACATTTATAACAATCCGAAAAACCATGCAAGAGCATTGGCCACTATTTTGAACTCTGTGCAAAATCAAGTAGGCTACCATCCTAATTCACAGGAACCTGGAAAGGCGGCAAAATCATTCTTGAATTATTTGGAAGGAATTAACAAAATCCCGTATCTTGTAATAAAACGTAATGAACGAGTAGATAGAACCATTCGTCATAAAGATTACAAAAGCTTTTTAGAAGGCATAATTGCAATTTATAAAAGCTTTATGGGCACTCAACAAGTAAAAGATCTAGAGAATATAGAAAATTCTATAGACGGAGCAGCTAAAGCTGTATTTACTAGTGACAAAGCTAAAGAGACAAAGCAATATTTTGGCCAATTTTTTATAAAAGTAGAAAGTGGTGTCATTAAGTTCTATGTCTATAGTACACATCTCATGATGAAAAGACAAAAGAATAAAATTATGCCAGATGCCAGTGATCAAACTTGTGTTGTTAATATAACTGAATATGAGCTACAACATCATGGAATTATTAGAGATGCCCAAAAGCTGCTCCATTTTCAAGATACAACTACTGATCAGTGGTTTACGAATGTAAATTGCCAGTTTGATCCCAAAATAGAGCTTTGTTATAAAAAATAGTCTGTTATTTTAAATGATTTACTTTCGTTAATAATAGAAAATAAATTAATTCTTATTTTATTGTTTAATATTATTTTTTGGATCTCGGGGATGCGGAGGGTGAGGCTTACCTCTATTAGCATGGCCGCTAGCAATGCTTATAACCAAAATGAAAGCCATAGGCGCAGAGAAATAGAGAGCCATCACTTGTAATTAATTCTTCTGTAAGTTTATAAGAAATATTATTCATATTATGACATAACAAAAACTTACAGGTATTTAAACTATTAATAACATTGACTCAAATTGAATCTGATGCTTAGTTGTAGATTTTTAAAATATCATTGCATTCATATTATATAATTCAAATAATTATTTTCAATAAATGATAAAATAAATTTTAAAACTTCATTTATTTTATTCAATTAAAAACAGTTTAATGTGTTTATTATTTCAATTCTTATATCAATCATATTTCTGCGCAATAGTTAGTTCCAAAGGCAGGTTGACTGCAGGTATTTAAAGTAAGACCATTGAAAACGATAAGAAGCATTTCTTTAATAGCCTGCACTTCTTCTTGAGAGCAAAATTTTGGAGTATAATTCACAAAACATAAATAAAGATCTTTAGTTGCGCAGCATTTAGTTTTATTAGATAGATTATCTAGGCCTATATCATCTATATGCCAGCGCTTAGTTAATTCTTGGTAGCAAGGATCATTGTTCTTATAAATGTCTTCTATACTCATCTTGTGGTTTTAATCCACACGAGTCACTCAAATTCCATTGCAGTGGTGTAATTCGTGGTTCAGTAACTCCATCTGCTTCAATAAATTCGGTTTTATAGAAAAATTGAGTTGACGTATCAACTACAGTTAATATTAATATAACGTAAATTATTTTATCCATAATTTTAAGTTTTAGTTATTGTATTTTATAAGTACTCCTTTTTAGAGTTATGTTATTTAATATTGAAAACCAATACCATTTATATGATTTCAATAATAAAGTTTTGAATTAATGAGAATTTTTGCATTTGTTCTTAATAATAGTTTTGTGCAATATTTATATAGATTAATAAGTGTGCTTAATTAGTGCTCAATTATGAATGCCTAATTATCTAATAAAACCTTTGAGGTGTCCAATAATTTTCTGTTTGTTGGGCAATCTTAGACTATCAACCAAAACGCAGTATTAGATAAAACTCTTACGACTATCTCATTTATTAAATGCAATTTTAATGTCACTTTGATTAAGCAATTCTAACTTAATTCTATTAATATATATCATTTTTGTTAATTCAAAAAAAACAAAAAAACATTAGAAATTCATATATATATCAATAGTATATTGAGATTTGAAAATTTCTAAAAAAGATAGTCCTATTCAGGATCCTTTTTTCTTATATTTTTAATTTTAACTGAAAAAATTTTAGAATTCTCATTGAATAAAATTTACCGCAAGTTCACCATAATTTAGAAAATCCCTGTTTAATAGTTATATATTGTAAAAAAATTTCAGTTAAATGAAATGAAAGTGCATTTCAAGAAACTGGGAGTAAAGCATTTGCACGTGTCTTATATGAGATTAATCAGGCGCTGATTTATTAGATTGTAATCCGGTTATAAATAAATGTTTAACAATTGATATCCAAAGTGATGATATTATTTGATTAAATTAATCATTTAAAAGAATAGTTAATTTAGTAATTTTCTAAATTGCAATAAACTGAGGACATAAAAAATAAGTTATGCCTATCAAATATTTTTTAGTTTAGTTAATTATGTGTAAGGATATTTATGTTATAAAAACTAAATTTGGCCTATTCTTAAACTATTTGTGTCCTAAATTCTAATCTAATTAACAAACCTTTGATTGTAACCTATTTTACCCATAAACCAAAATACAATGAAATGCATCTCAAGAATTAATTCTTGAGGTCAGCCCAACCCCGAAAGCACAGGAAGCGATCACATCCATTGTGTAGTTCACCATAACTTGTCTTATACTTATTTCATTATTTTGATCGTTTGAAAAATTTATTAATGCTTTTTCGAGGTTTTTAATGCAGTCTTCTATTAAAGGCTGCATTTTTCTCATTTTTCCGCTCGAAAAAGTTGGGCTCACCTTAATATTTGATGAAAAAGATTAAAATAAAAAGTTAATTTAAATCGAAAATAAAACTAAAGCTCGCGCTTATTTTACATAAAGCGCGGTTTTAGAGAATTTGATTGACAACAGCATAAGCCTTAAACTTACAATTGTTCGAACTGTTTTCCATTGTTGACCTCTGGCGAGAAGTAGTGATCGATCAAAGATAGGATCACCGAATGACATATTGCCTCGATCTACAAATTTGTCAAAATCTTTAATCATAATATCCTTTATGAGATCAGGTTCGCCAACAGTTAACACAGGTCGCGTTCCTTCATATAAACTTATATAAAAGTATATTTATGTTAATTAAACAAATAATTCTTATCATAAAACATTTTACTAACCCATAGATTTTTCCATATTTTCTATAATTATTGACCGCATAGACACACATTGGCGCTGAAAAAATTAGGTTTATATTTCCGAAAAAAGGTATAGGTTTAGGACCGTTAACACCACGCGATTTCCAATAATTGAATTTACGGGTTCCGTATCTTAAGTTCAAATGTTTTAAGATATTCTTTAAATAAGTTATTTATACTCGGGATCACTCATAAAGTACTGGCTATTCCACTAATTGTTCATAAACTACATTTATTTGTGAATAGTTTGCATTTAAGTTATAAAATGGATTAAAATTAACACTATTTTTACTGATATTAATTTTAGGTCAAAGCCAATATAGAATTTTGTCAATTATTTCGCATTATTTGATTGATAGTAAACTTAAATCTCGTTAAACATTATTTTGCTGTTTATTTACATACATTAGTTTTGAAAAGATGTTTATAATAATAATAATTAATTATTACTTACAAATAGATTGAAATTAAAATTACTAAAAGTGTTGGCCATGAAGTAAATAAATTTAAATCAAATATATTTATCATTTTTATTATGTTTTATTAAATTCTTATAAAAATAAAAACAAATTATTATAACTTTAATTCTAATAATTTGTTATAAACAACAATTTTGTTTTAAAAAAGAAATATTTTTAAGTTTAATAAAATCTTGTGTTTGAAAACATTGAGGAGAATCTATTTAAAGAACTGATTATAACCTGTTTTAATGTTTTTTTATATAATAACAACTCTGATAGTACTTTAGCCAAGGGATTGCTTCTTATTTGAGCTAAATGTATTGGTATTTCGTCAGAACTTATAAACATTTATGAATTGATTGTATGATTAGTTTAAAAAAGCGTTAAAACTCTTGTGGATGACCCATATTTCTAAACATTATTTTATATCCTATACAATTCATATTAATTGAATAAACAAAGCATTAAGTTTAAAAAGTATTAACTTGTTTTGTCTGTTCTCTCATTTCCTTTATATTTTGCCGTTTTCTCATTTACTACTTATTAATAAATGATTTAAAAAATAAAACTTTTCACATAAATTGCTAATACTTGAGCCAAATGTGCTTTCTTTAAAAATTTCATATATTTTAAATTTGATATTCACTTTCCTGAAGCGCTTAATATATATTTATTAGTATTGCAGACGATTGCAGACACACAGATTCCATTTGGAGTCGAGTCTGCATAAAATTAATTGACACAACAAACAAGTTTTCAAGGTTTACAGCATTAATCACATAACGAATTTGAGATAACAATTAAGTGGAAATATAACTATTGAGTAACACAGAAATCGTTAAATAAATAGCGTTTACTTTAGAATTGAGGAAATTAAATGAGAGTGAAATATATCTTCCCCTTAAATACTACTTGAGTTACACATAAATGATTCAAATATTCAATAATTATATATAAGTCTAAAGCTTGAAAATTGATTGCAACCAATCTTTGAAGCAATAAAATAACAAAAGTTACTGATCTTCGAGTCAATAGCTTTTAAGGCTTTCATAACTGACTCACTATCAGTCCATTCAATAGAGAATAAAATTTAAAATTGTGAACAACTCTTAGAAAGCATTACAAAAAACCAAATAAATATTTGTATAGAAAACACCTTTTTTCTAATCAACGTTTTTATTAATATTACAAAAATATATAAATACTTATCAATAGGTTTTCATTTGAATTCGACGTCATCTGTAATAAAACAAAAGAGAAAAACGTTGAAAGGATTTAGAAAATGAATGAAAAGTGTTTTGTTTGAAAAACACCTGAAACTGAGATTAAAAACCAATAAAATAATGATATACTGTAGTAATGAAAACGATACGAAACAAGTGTTTCATAAATCAAATCGATATTAATATAAAAATAATTACAATAACAATAAAGTCTTCAATTAATGTCTTATTAATGTCTTTTCCAAAGCGTGTTCTTCTCGTAATATCTGATCAGCAATTGGGGACACTTTTGATGTAAGACATGATTAGGGATGAGATCAGCTTTAGTCAGATCTTCTTTAAACATAACCAAAAACATCAATTTGTTTGTGTGGTCCAGTTTTGCGCCCAATATTTTGAACGGTTTGTACCCGCGATCGAAACCATTCGACACTTTATTCTCATTATTATTATTATTGTTTTTATAATTTTGATTGAAATCATCGATCATTTGATCGCAAGCTTTGAGTTCGTGTTTATGTTTCCAACAGTTCTGTTCACTATTTTTCCATTTAATCAAATACTCTTCGCGTCCATTAATGAGTCGTTTGTCTAATATGTTC
>JAQGCH010002344.1:0-12895 GCA_034699485.1 Nanhermannia elegantula
GATTCCCCGCCCAAGGATTTTTGATCCGAAATATATACTTTGTATGTTTAGTCAGTACTAATATTAATGTAAACTTTAACGTGATTTTTAAAAATTTAATAAAAACTGATATTTATCTGTATAATTACTTGAAAAAATTTAATGTTTTTAGATGTCAAATAATGCGTTAGATTCATCATATTATAACTTATGATCAGGGTTCGCCCCTATGATTCAGAGGGGTGTAAGTTTGAAAAATTAAAAATTTCTAGGAGGGGGAGTACAACTTATCGTATTTGATAGACAATTTTTTAGGATTTAGGAAAAATCTTGGGGGTGGTCCAGTTTTTCAACATTCCAGGGGGTATAAACCCCCTTCCCAACTTGGCGACCCCTGCTTATGATTATAATTATCATATGATTTTAAGTGTTTTTTTACTCATAAACAATTTTTACTTAAAATATATTGATTTATTAGCGGGAAAAACTAATCTTCGAAAATATTGCCATTCAAAATCGATGAGGTTATCCCCCCCCCTTGATTATTCAAAATTTCCAGAATCACCCCCTCCTTGGAGCTTCAAAATTTTGGATACCTTGCTTAAGTCTGATTTGTATAGCCACTCAAACTAAGTTTAGTAAAATGAGTAGGGAAAAAGTTTAAGGGACGAGACATTAATCAATGAAAATGTCTTTTATTCAAATTGATAAGAGGGCTAATATTAAGTCAAATAATGAAATTATATCTCAGACCATTATCTTTTTGCATCTTTTTCGGAATGATAATTACATATCTTTGTTTGAGTGACTGTACATTAACTTGCATTGCATTACAATCTAGTATATATTTTTGTCCGTTTTGTCATCATGTAGGTCCGTCTTTTCGTCTGTCTGTCTGTCCGCTGTCATTGTTGTATATCTTCTAATTTTATATTATTGTAACCCATTCACCCTTTATACCAGTAATTCCGTATTCACCCGTTTATTGCAAACATCTCTCATTATAATACAATGAGAGTTATATAAGTTTGAGCTGGGCTGTGAGAAAGTAAGTTACAGTAACTTACTTTAGTAACTTACTCGAGTAAGTTACTCATAGTGCTGCCACCTGTTGAGGCTTTAAATAACTATTTTTTATAGTCATAATAAAAATATTTAATTAAATACTATATTGTTTATGTGCTGTAGACAAATAGTAAATAAGTCACAGTGAAAATATACTCTAAAGCATACTTGGACAAGGCATAGGGTTGCCTAGGGGTTGACCCCCCCAAATATTTTGAAAGTCAAAAAATGTACCTTAGTCCCCCTTTGATTTTTTTCAAGTTTTACTAAATGTATCTCTTGGTTTTCTCTTTGATATTTTCTGAAAAATTGAGAAAATATCCTTTGGTTCCCCCTTTAATTAAAAATCTTGAAATGACCCCCCCCCCCCCATCAAATTTTCAGAGCTTGCCCGAGCATGATCTAAAGATAGAAATTGTCTCTCTCATGAAGGAATTCAAAAACTCATAGCCATAGAATGTAACCTGAAGTTTATTAGCAATACAACTGAAAAGGTTCTCGAAGAATATTCATCAGATCTTGATATAAATCCAAGTTCTGGTTATGATATCGATCTAGTTTCTGATGATTTTGATGATAATTAATTTAAATATTTATTATCCCAAAAAATTGATATTTCTTATATTTTTTAGTAATTTATAGTAACTTACGGTAAATTAACAGAGTTTGAGTCAGATTTGTTTCATATTACTGTATTCATATATATATATCGTATATCGTATATATATTGTAAATTAATATATAAATTAATAATCGATTTAGCTTTAATGAATTTAGGCCCAGAATCGCATATATAATCAAATATTTGCTTAAAATAAACTAATAATAACTTTTGTTAATAAAAAGAAATCTCAAATCATGTCATTTGCTGACTTGGCGCTGGTAAGTAGCGCTTCATTTTCTCCGAGCCTGAGCATCACTGCTTATAACTAGGAATATACTGTATATATTTATATTTGGCATAAATTTATTTTCTCAATAATCTTACTTTTGGCTGCAATTGGAAAGGACTTATTTTTTAGAAAATTGTTTCTTTCTTTCAGAAAATTCTATCTGAAAACCGTAGTCAACAATCTAGAAATAATTATTTAAATGAGTTCTATATTTTATTGTTTAAATCTATCTTTGTTTGTTATAAACGTATCCTTAAATGACTAAACTTTAACCTAATAATAAAAAACGATTATAATGTAATACCATTTTGATTAAATATTTATTGCACTCTCGTATAACTTAAATCAGTTCCATTGAAACCCTTTTCATAGAAACCAAATTCTTATATTGTGCACAAGTTTAATGGTTTAGTCGCTAACAAATTTATTTTAAACAAATGAAATAACATTAAAGTGTGTTTGAAAATAGAATAATCTTAAAAGCATTTGAATTATGAGTTTTTGGTTGAATACAGTACGTAGTATTTGACACAAAATTAAAAAATTAATTAGACTAGAGTTGGATTACTTCAAACTTAAGTAAAGTAAACATCATTTGTCTTTAATCGAAGTGCGAGAACTTTATTCTAAGAATATTCAAGCGCTTTGAGAATACATTAACAATTGTTTATTAACTTAAAACATTATTTCAACTCCAAATAGATTTTACAAGAGTTCATACTATGAACACTTGAATCTTAATTCTCCAAGTTCTTGAACAAAACTATGTTAATAACTTATATAACAAGTTTCTCATTTAATATTCAATGCTTTTAACGTTCAGTTTATTTGAATTCATTATTTGCATAAAAATCATTTGAAATAAAACTAATGAATTTAATTTTTAAACTAATATATTCATTTTTTTGTTTTAATAACATGTGAATATGAATGGTAATTTTTAGCTCATATTGTATAACAATGGGAGCTTATAGTCTTGAGATGTCTGTCCATCCGTCCGTCTGTCCCCCCCCCCCCCCCAATAATAGTAAATCGTGCAATGATAATTACAACAATGAACTTGATTGATTGTTGCAACCTTGCAATAATATAGAAAATTAAGCAATGATATTTACAACAATGAACAATATTTTATAAATATAAAAAATCAATCACTAATAATTCCAACAATAAACTATATTTTATGAATATGAAAAGTCAATCACTGATAATTTTCGCTCCCTTTATCCCTTCCTCACTTTCTCCTTTTATCGCTTTCTCCCTCAACTATTCAATAAAGTTAAATATTTACAAATGTTATTTAATGTTATACACGTATTAAGAAATGATTTCAATATGAGCTCATACTAATGGTCATTCTTGTTTATTTAATATTTTCATTTGAATACAATTAGTTTTTTGTTCATTAATTTATGACAATGAATTACAAAATGTTAATGAAATGTTTATAATATTAAAAAATTAAAGTAAATTAAAATTGTATTTTTAGTTATTAATAATATTAATGTTGCAAATGTTGCTACTCTTGTGAATCAAACCCACATATAATTTTAATTTTCAGAACCAAACCCAATACAACTTAATAGAAGATTTCCCTAATTTGGAACCAAACCCAATAGAACCAGAACTAGAACCAGTTGCACTCTAATTGTGATTAGTTTTCATAACCAAAGTTAATAATGACGTTATAATTAATGCCCATTTTTCTTATTTCGTTGGGAGAGATGCCAGTGTTGTATACTCACAAATAATACTCGGTGTCTGCGTTTTGATTTCCTTTTGCAACTAAAGCCTTAACGGTCTTGTTGTTCACTTAGACACAGCTGACAATCATTCGACTCATTGTTGGGTGAAATTTGATTAAATGACAAATTCCTGAATCAGTTATTTTATTAGAAATTATAAGAAATTTTGATAAGTTATGCATTTTTAACAAATTTTTAAGTGTTGTGTTTGTTGTATTAGAGGCCAGATCGTGATGAATGATTGAAATTTCTTTCAAATCAGGTAAACGTAAGTGAATGCCATCCAATACTTTGCCGTCCCATCATTGATAAACAATTGTTCATCTGTTAGACCATAAATACTTAATTCTAAACATAATTTCTATTTAACTGATAAATAACTTAATAATACTTCACATAAATCGTCACCAAATCTCTCAAAAGAGTCTAAACCAAATTCGACTCTTAACGACATGTTCACTGAATCCAATTATAATAATTAAAACTTAAAATTTTAAAAAGATTTTATATTTCTTATAAATGAATACTCATTTTTCGATAGATTATCATCTCTGACATAAGAAATTTTATTCTGCTACAGAAAATTTATTTTTTTTATTATTTAATTTAAGGGAGTCATTGTAGCGCAGTGGGTAAGGTGCCGGACTCATGATCGAAGGGTCGTGGGTTTGAATCCCAGCCTCGTCTGTTGTTCTTTGATTGCTATATATTCGTTGTTTTCAAGCAATCCCTTGGCCCGACTCGTTTGCCCACAGCCGACACGGGGTTATCCTTATAAAAATCTCACTGGCTTAACATGGGCTTCAGTGAGATCACCTCTCATTAGGGAGTTGGCTGAAGAAAACGTTTTTTAAATTTAATTTAAATGTGTAATTCTTTAAAACAATCGCTCATTTATCTATACATTCAAATCACCAATTTTTTGGAAATTTTTAATTTGATTGTTGATAATATGTTGAACTTTATAGATTTTAGATTCTGAACTCAGTCACAAATACTTTCTAGAATTTTTTTTCAAAAAATGAACCCAAAAAAGATGAATTGATTTGAAAGCTTAAAAAATATTGAAATTGTGAGCAAAGTCATCATTTTCATCTGTTTTACTTTTTATGCCAGAAAAATAGTCGTATAAATAATGGTTTAAATAACAAAATAGTGATTTATTCTGGATTTTCTTATTAAAATTGTTGCATATTTTTCTATTCAATATTTTTAAGTATTTTAAAGAATGACTGAAAAGTTTTTCCAAAGAATTTTCTAAATAAGTTCTATTCAATTAAAACTGATCTGCAGAGTTCGACTCCATTGGTTCTAATTTAAGATTTTTATTTTTTAGTGTTGAGAAAGTTGTTTAAATAAAGTTTTTAGACTTAGACCGAGCCCTAAAGTCTGATAGCAGAAGTTGGCCTCTATTACAATCGATCAATCAGTCAATTTATTTTATTGAAGAGGATGTTTACCATTAGCTTATTAACTATTTTCTGCGAAATGCAATGAAATGTATTTTCTTTCAGTTTAAAACTTAGTAAAAAAATGTTGACTTACAATACTGTTTATAACTAACTTCTCGATCAACTGCAGAAATGATGTTTTAGTTCCCATCAACTTAAAGGCTGATTCTTGAAAAGTTACCAACAAAACCAATTTAATTACAATATTTAAAAACTAGTACTTATTTAAATTCTGGTTATTATTTTAATAATATTGTAATTTTGAAAAACATTTAACTTTTAAATTTTTTGCATAAAATGAATTGAAACATAAATTCAAAATTTAAAATTCTATATTAAAGTTTGTATAATTTGATACATTAAATATGAATACATCCTAATGGGAAACCAGGAATTCTTATTGGGTCCTAAAAATAATATCTATATATGTGAATAATAAAAATTGGGAAACAATGCTAACAATAAGTAGAATAGGAGTTCGCATCAGATGTCTCTAAATATCCTGAGATCGCAAATCGTTTATATTACATCGATCGTTCAGGTACTACTGTACGCATGACATCCTCATAGCAAACACAGGCATTCAAACTGACTGATAGTGGAATCCACTTGATTCTACAGTTCTATGAGTTAGAGATACACCAGCGCTTTATTATTTGCCTGCGAACTACTTATACACTCTTTTCTATTGTTTAACTTATACTCTACTGTGCACGAGAAGCAGATTTATTGAAATCCTTGTGTAAAGTGAAACCTCAGTGGTTACTAAATCTTCTATGAATTAAGTGAAAATATGTTTTGACAAAAGGTTACTCTGTTTTAGCGAAAATATGCTGTGAAAACGGATTTAGAGTAACATTAATGTTATTGTTTGCAAAAATGTTTGTGAGGATTAACTTTTAGCAAAAAACTATTCGCAAGTTTTGTGAAAAGTTTTTGTTGAGAAGTTTCGAACCATTAAACAAAAGTTACTTTACATGAGTACTACCTCTAAGGATTTAAGTTTAGTGATGAAGAATCGGACCTTAACTTTGGGAGTAATGCTCTATCAGAACGTAAATATCTTGCAGCAGATTTTAATTATTCAAATGTTACTGTGTTTTGGTAAGTTAAAAAGCATGTTCTTCTTAGTTAGCAAATGCTCTATACTTGTAAGCAATGTTCAGAAGAACAATGAGTTGAGAATAAGGATGAATGAAAGAAAGGGAGAACAAAGTAATGCAGGAATAACTTTAGCAGATTAGAAGGAATACTCTTTTCTATGTTATTCAATTTAATATAGAGCTGCTTTCTTGCTAAAGGGGCTGACACTTATTGAAATAAGTCACTCGAGTGTTTCTCACACAAAACTAGTGGCTCGTTTCCAGCAAAGGTGCGACAAATGAGCCATAAAATACACTTCATTCTAGGGGTAAACAAATAGGGGATTAAATAAATATAAATATTACAACTTTTTTAAAATATGGCTCACTTTAATATTCTAATGTTGTCTTACGTTTGTGTTCACTGTTTCTGCAAATGTATAATTTTTCTTTTTCAAAAAGAACAAAACACACAATGATGTAAATGTCACAGTTATCTGATTAACTTTTTTTCAAAATACCAAAATGCCTATGAATGCTCATAACGTTCATAAAGATGAACGTGTGATAATTGATGCGCGAAATATTCACTATAGTTTTAATGCGTTGCGACCTGTTTAAGACTATATTAGGTGTAATCAATTCATTCAAAATAAAAGTATTCTTTGCTTAATTAAATGCAACTAAATCTCCATAAATTCATTTTCGAATAATTAACTTCTTATTTCAGATTTTTTTTGTTGAAGAAAGATTTTGTTGCTTTATTAAGAGGAAAGTTCGTATACTAAAGATTTTTATACACTATAGTATTTTAAAAGTCCAAACTGATTGTTGAATAGATTCACTATTTTTAGCGCGTGTTTAACTCCAGTACAAATCCAGGCATTTTCTGTTTGCTATCAAACTAATAAAACCTTATATTTTAGACATATGTCACTTAAAATGGAGTAGAATTTACAGTATTTAAGTTCAGAGAATGAGGGAATATATGCTCTTTTAGATATTTAAATCTTTATAATATACGATAATTACAATACTGGTAAAGCAAGAAATATGTCATACAGTAACGAACTGAATTCATCCAGAACTAATCTAATTAAATTAGGGATGTTCTATGTTTAATTTGAGAATTTTACAGATTTTCACACAGACCCTGCATAAAAATCGTAAAACATTGTAAAAATCTAATTGCATTTTTTTGTAAAAAAAGATTTTGTTTGCATTTTTTATTGAAATTAGTTAAACGTATTTTTTCCATTAGAGAAAGAATGCACTCAAAGAATAGCAAAAGGCTTCTTAATTCTAAAGTTGAAAAGATTTTAGCGATGCAGTCATTTAAATTGACAAACTTGCAATTATGATGTTTAATCCAATCAGAATCCAATGCCGATGAAGAGCTTAATGTAGATCAACATCTATATAACTCATTTTCAAGAATAAAATGATTTTTACAGAATTTTACGTAAAATTACACATAAAAATATTTTTACGTAAAATTGCCAACCCTAATTGTAATGCACTTAGATTTTAAATAATCTCTCACTTATTTTTATTTTTGTCTTCTCTTATATTTTTTTGTCTATAGTTGTTGTGAATCACAACTCGTGATTCACATTTCATTCGAATTGTTTTTAGAAGATATGAATCTCTTCATAGTAACCCATCTTTTCTCGTTACTGTCCAAATACTGTAGTTTTTCCTTTAATGTATTAGATTTGTATTTCTATTCATTTCTTCAATTTTTATTGCCTTTTATTAATATTTTTTATTTGAATATTAGAATAAAAAAGTGCAAAAAGACTTTCCTTAAGAATAGAAATTATTACATTTGCTTTTTTATAATTTT
Source organism: Nanhermannia elegantula (assembly GCA_034699485.1). NCBI lineage: Eukaryota > Metazoa > Arthropoda > Arachnida > Sarcoptiformes > Nanhermanniidae > Nanhermannia > Nanhermannia elegantula. The sequence continues at coordinate 8,062 of JAQGCH010002344.1, forward strand.
TTTAAATTTTGGCAAACTGTGTGTTCCCGATGTCTTAATATATAAATTCTTATACGAATGAGCTCTTTGTTATCTTATTAGTTTGCATTGCATTTGCCATACAATTGAATCTGAGATCATATTGAAAACTAGAAAATATATTTATAATTTCAGGTTTTTTCTTAATCATATCAATTTAGTTTAGTTTGTTTGATAATAAATTAGAAGGTTTAACGGCTTTACTTGTGTGATAACTAGGAAAAGAACTTTCTGGACATTAAAAATATGATGATTAGTCTATTAGATAGTATTTTAACTATAAAAAAGGCACGGATAGGATCTTAAAATTTTTACAGAATAAGTAAAATATAAATTCAAATTCTTAGATATTTAATGATATGCACAATAAATTCAGAGATGGTTACAATGGTATAAAAAGATTGAAATGTTATATTCTGTGAAACTCATTCAATTATTCCAAAGCACTGGTACTGATTTCTATAGAGAAAAACTGAGCTCAACTGAATTGTGAGCAATAATACTTTCAGATTTGAGTTTATCGAAATAATTATTGAGAAAATCTTTTAGTCATATATATAAAAAGCTTACTTTAATTCTAATCAACTAATGATAACTGAATTTTGCCAAATTATTTAATATGACTGAATGGTTATCGTTGAAGTCAGATTATTAGTGTTCGTTTGGAGGAATTAAATGACGAACCTTCACAATAATCACTAACTTGTGAGATTCCTCGTGTATAATAAAGTCTGGCATCAGGTTTGCATTCAAAATAAAGCTACAAAAAATCTGTTCATAAAATAAAACTAAAATTCGTTTCAAAGTTATGATAACTTAAATTAATTGAGCAAAAGCTAAAAAAAGCTAAGCTAATAAAGTAGAAAAAAATTCTATCAATTTTCTAGCATTTTATTCTCGCATAATGTACAGTATAAACATATAAATCTTTTCTGGTATAAAATATGCAATCTTTATACAGTATATACAAATTTTATACTACTATAGTATGCTATGTTTTCAAATTTGCAGTTTTACATATAGATATTGCGGATTAAGTTGACTCAGACCTTCATTTCGTTTTGAGATTTAAAAAAATAGTAAATTCATATCAAACTAATGAATAGAAGAAAAATAAGTTTATTTTATGTAACTCTGTGCAACTTTATTTCTATTTGTTTATATGGATTTCAAATGACAGAAAACTTGTTTTAATCACTGAAAATTAGATAAAACCATTTTCATGTTATTTAACTGTAGATAAGTTTTTCTGGGAGTTGAAAACTTGTAATCTTGAGTTTGTTAATACCTGTATTACAATCTTACTAATGTAGAAATTTTCTCTATTGCAATATTCTTCAATTGTTAGAGTTAACAAATAAATATATGTCATTGAACATAAGATTTTATAATAGAGAAAAATATTTTAATAAACAAAACTTATATTTAGATGAAATCTGAAACATAAATTAAAAGAACTTTAATTAGGCACCATATCAGGCCATTCTACATATAGTAATTAGTTGGCCATGCCAATATGAAATTTCAAAATTTTCATGTTTTATATCTAATAACTCTTAAAAAGATCATTTTTCAGCCAAAAATGCATTCTTTAACAATTTTTATATGTATTGATCAGAATATTGAATTTTTATTAAATTCTTCTGAGATTTACCTTGCTTATTCATCATAATTAGATATCAAATTCACTCTACGGCAACATGATTACCATAAAGATATACAATTTATGTATATATTGGGATTCCTTTTTACTTGTGCTGTCGTTCAGTGACTTGACATTTGACGAAACGTTGCCAAAAATAAGACAATTTATTCTATTACTTATAAAATTATTGTCAATAAACTCTATCCTCATCGTAAACCTCACCCCAACAGACTACTGCCCCTGCATACACATTGAAATTACCAAACATAAAATAAGAGGTAAGTCATAAACACGTATTCTTAAGCATCGGGGGTTAGGATATGTAGGGAAATGACCTGTTGTGGGCGCAGGTCTTACTTTTAGGGTAAGATTTATTGGCAGTATAATTAAATAGACTAAAGTCGAGTACAGCAAACCAAATAAAGCTATGCTGTAATCATTCGGGAAAAGATAAGAATTTGAGAACTCATTACATTTTGCATTTATTTATTAATAACAAGAATTAAAATATATGTTTCACCCAATATTTGGTATATATTTTTGGGTTAACTTTATAAGTCAGTGATTCAGAAGTAATTAATTAAAATTTTATAATTTATAATATGAAAGGAAATAGAAATATTGGAAAATATAACTTTGGTTAACAAACTTTAAGGTAACTCCAAAATAAGTTAATTCATTGGAAAGACTTGAAAGTAATTTTGAAAACTCTTTTTATACTTAATGTATGCAGTATTACAAATATCCGCTGATTCACATACTAATACATCCACACATTAACGTCAACTTTTGCAAAGCCAAACAAAATCTCCGTCTCCTCCTCTCTTTGTATTCATTTTTTAGCTTTTATATACACTTTACCAGAATATCAATTAATTATTAATTGAAAGCTATTTCACCATAAAAGACATTTTGTATATTAATAGAACATCTTTGACAACAATTTTTTAGATTCATTTAATATCAAATATTATTTGGAAGTTATTAAGCTTTTCACTCAAAAATGATATAAAATATTTGAAGATTGAATTCTCTATGATTTAAATCACTCTATTTGAGCAAAACCTTCGGTACATTAAGATTAAAAATGTAATATATTTATTATAAGCCTTAAATGCAAGTCCAGCTCAAACTCAAAATGTTTCACAATAGACTGTTATATAAATCACTGGATATTCTGTACATTTGTTCCAATTTTTACAGTTATGATAAACTATCGATAGTGTTAATAAAATATTAAATTTGGATAATAATTAATATTTTGCGTAATGCTTTGACTTAGAATAAGAATTGATTAGAATTTTAAGAAAAAGCAATTTCAAAGTGAAACGATTGAGTTGTGATGAAGTGTTTTAACTTAATTGTAATGTAAAATAGGTTTAATTTAAAAATACAGAACAAAGCCCTATTCGTGAAGACATCCCTCACATATAGTGACTAAACTTAACATACAAAAAAGTACTCAAGCAAATTGGAAAACACGTCGAAAAATAATTGTTATGTCACATAATTCGAGAATTGTTTTAGCAAAGTATACCATTGTATGCGTATTAAAGCATGTTTTGAGAAAAACTGATTGCGATTAAATGCTTCTTTAGATGAACAAAACCAATAAAATGAGATCCCTTTATGAGTAAATAAGAGAGAGGTAGAGAGCGATGCAATTTATTTTTTGTTTCATCGGTGATACTTCTACTTAGACTTACACGTTAGCGAAGTAAGCAAAAGCTGAGTGCACTCTCGCAACAAAATACTGCACAGCTATCGTGCTTTTGCTGTTGGTTAAAAATTTTTGCTTTCAATGGCATCGGAAAACGACGTTGCATTAGTTTAATGCTTGATTGTTTTGATGCCTATTCAGCAAAAAACTATTTCATAACCTCAGGTGACATAAAGAATATATTGCTTATTACTCTCAAATATTTGCCTCATAGATGTTACTGTAGCTCTACATATATAGATACTAATCGTGTAAATTTATTATTCAACAATTTCTTTACTCTAATTGTATTACTTTTTTAATAAGATTTTTTAGAAGTTTATATCAAATTTGCTTTTTTACGTCAAATAATGTCAATGAATTCACATTTACTCTTTCTATTGATAAATTGTCTGTTCAAAAATTCCTGTAACGTAATAGAGTTAAACAGTAAAAAGAAGTATTTTTTCATACAAATGTGTCAGAATTTTTTCTATCAGAATGATTTATACAGAATTTATGTAAACATAATTGTAAACTCATATAATATGAATATTTAATCGGAAAACATGATAATCTGTCTTAAATAAATCTATTAATATTTGTATAAAGTTTAATCAAATAAACATCAATTTTAATAAATTAAAATTATTAACTGATCTTTTATGGAAACTTTTCAAAGGTTAGGCTATCATTAGCAGCACTACCGGTATGAATATTAATACAATGAGAACCATTGCATCAAAAAGAAGAGACTTAAACCAAATATGATATTCGAATAATGAGTCAATTAATCAAATAAATAATCCTAAAAGATTGCATTCAATAATATAAATATCTAGAAATCTGGCATAAAAAATACATGTAATAAAACTGCATCTATTAATAATTGATAGCATCTAAGTTTGAATGCAAAATATCCATATTTCAGTCATCCATGCATTACTGTATTGAATAATTGTTTTGAATAATAAATTATTTTTTGGTCAATATTGTGAATAAGGGCATCGATTAGTAGTTTTCTCTCTCATCCAAGGCATATATAAGTTTTCCAAATTTCTTTCTCAGGTTTTTTCTCATTGTTATCATCAAAGTTAGCAAATGTTCTGAAATGAGGTAAAATCCTAAAGTGGGAGTATATCTCACTCCAAATTAATGTTCTGCGACCCCATTGTTTACGTCGCTTAACGCAGACACAGATTTGCTGAATAGCATTGTTTTATAAAAACCAGAAATAGTTTTTCGATGAAAACCTTAGGCAGAAAGTTGGTCGCAATTGTATAACATTTAATGAGATCCATGAGATAATGAATTTGTATCCATAATATTATTCACAAAAGCGGACAATTGGGCTCCTGATAGGAAATAGTGATAAAATAATTTTTATTTATCTTTTTATAGTAGTTGAGGAATGTGGCAAAGCCTAAAAGTGCAATTTCACTCAATTCTAGTCATTCATTTAGAGTGACTCC
>JAQGCH010002345.1:0-12887 GCA_034699485.1 Nanhermannia elegantula
TGCCGGTGCATTGAAAATCAGTTGCCATAATCGAATTTTGCTATAAAGCGGGTTGCTAAAATCGGGGTTATACTGTATAACTTATTATTAGTTTTAAGAACTTTTAGACATTATTAAACAATTACAACTTTTTAGTTATGAAGTTAAATTTTTTTCTCGCATTTATTTAATCAAGAATTTGAAAAGTATTTTTGTGTTGAGTTTAATAAGAGATGTCCAAAATATTTAAATCATGTAAAAAATAGATTTTCCTCAAATATAATACTTATTTTTATGATTAAAACTTTCTTTTTAGTACTACTCGAAAGCGAACACTCAAGTTATTCTACACCTATAATTGGACAGTCAATTAATTTTTATAAACAATGCATGAATTTGAGTAAGTTTTGCCTTTTTTAAAATATATATAAATACTTAACAATAGTTTTTTAAAAAGCATTACGAGAAGCAAATGGTTTTAAAGACCTTAAGAATATAATTAATAAAATAGAATGGCCAATGATTAAGGCAAATACAATCAGTACAGGTTATAACTGGACAGAAAAGTTTGCTCAACTAAATAGAGAATTTGGATTCAGTTTCATTTTATCAAATTATGTCTTTTTTGATGCAAAGAATACATCCCTTTATTCTCTATATGTAAGTAAACATTTAATAATAAATATTTATTTGTTTGAAACTCTTATAAATACTTTGCTTAATATATTAATTAAATTGTAAATTTGTTTGCATTCTTTTGTTTTAATTTATAATATTATTGAAATTTAATAAAATCAAATTTTAAGCAACAAATAAAAAAGGTTTTCTAAATTTAATAGAATGCCTATTAATTATTTTTGAGCAAAAACTATTAAGAGAATTTTTATAAATTAATCAAGCTAAATGTTTGAATTAATAGAGCTAAATAGAGTGAATTTATACAATAATTTACTCTATAAATTAGAAGATATTTTAAGTTTATTTCAATTTTTCACTACTGTTTAAGAGGATTTAAAGGCAAGTAAGTATATTGATGAGATAGGACTTTTTGTATTAGCAACCAAACGATTCTGTAGGTGATCAGTAAGAAAAATAAGCCAGATTCTGTTATTACTCGGTAACTTCAATTATATCCATAAATAAGGCATCAATAGTGACTATTGAAAAAGAATTAAATTAAATATTCTTTATCTTTTTGATGTTTTATTGCGATAAGGCGTCACTCATAAATTGCGTTACGCTGAATAGGTAGGCAGGGATCAAACTTTGGTGTAACCAAAGCCTAACATATGGTGGGTAGAGGTAGTAATAGTTGCAAACGTTACGCTTTAACTTATTGGAGTTTAAATGCATTTGGAAATGTTCCCTATTTAATGAACAAATTATGTGATAAATCTTTACTATTTTTTGAACAAATTTTTCAAAATCTAAAAATAATTTTACAATTTTTGCCAAGACATGAGACCATTGACTCTCAATGATGAGCGCTAGTGCCGAACTTAGAAGTTTCTCTATGAAGCTCCAAATGTATTACAAATAAAAATGTTTCTTAAACACACAATCACATAATTTTTAAATAAACATATTTCATTTAAAAAAAGAGATAGAATAGTACAATAGGTTCCAAACGAAACTGCAAAATATTGCATAAAATGTATTATTTTTGTATTAGTTAGTATTTTCATTCAATAAATTTTATGCAATATTTTGCAATTTCGTTTGGAACCTATTATACACATCAATGCATATTTGGTTAAAATAAACTAATTTTGTGTAACAAAAATTTCTTTAATCATTAAATGAGGTTTTTGTTGTCGGGTAATATTCTCCGATATTCGAGTGTGAGTTCGAGTGCGTGTTTCATTTTTCTTTAGCATGAGTGAGCGCGTTGAGTATTAAAATAGATTAGAAATAAATAACCATATCAAAAACAATTCAACGTAACGTTACGGCATATGTTAAGCATACAGGAGTACAGTCACGAGCTTATCAGCGTGCAATTGAGCTTATTATTAATGTTGATAAGACTTAGTAATTTTTTGATAAGTCTTTATCAAAATTTGAATCAAACAAAATCGAAGAGACAATTATCAAACACTAAGACAGTACTATTAGTCTTTACAATTATTTGTTGTTTATCAAAATGAAAGCAAGTCTTCAATTCATTTAAAAATATATAAATTTCATAATTATTTGTGATTTAAAAATATTCCATTATATCATTATATTGACTGCAGATTAATAAAATAATTTTACAGATTCTTAATAAACTAAATGATATTTTAAATCACTATTAATTATGCTATTTTAAAATGAATTGAAGACATGCTTTCATTTTGATAAACAACAAATAATTGTAAAGACTAATAGTATTGTCTTAGTGTTTGATAAATGTCTCTTCGATTTTGTTTGATTCAAATGTTGATAAAGATTTATAAAAAAAATTCTAAGTCTTATCAACACTAATAATAGGTTCAATTGCATGCTGATAAGCTTCCGTCTGTACAAGAGTTAGTCCCATTTAGTAAATTTAAGCGCCTAAAATTTTGCTTGAATTTGTCCAGAATAGTTCAGAATTTTAAATTTTTCATCAAGAATTTGCTCTGATCTGACCCTAATTACAGCAGTTAATTCACCCAGTTTTGAAGGATGGCTCTGTTCGAATATATACATTTGTTCTGTTACAAATATAGAATTTTTACTCAATATAATATATAATTTGCTTTTCATTGTGATTTGTAACGATATTTCAATAAAAGGACAAAATAATCTACACTACTTATAATTAATTAACAAAAGCAATGATATATTTAAATAAAATATTAAAAATATTAATGGGAGTCAGATTGATGCAAATGAATCAAGGTCGAAGAGTTGTGAGTTTGATCCCCAGGGTGCTGCACTTCTTTAATTGCGATTTGCCGGCAACATGTCCATTGTTTTCGAGCAATCCCTAGACCTGTAGAAATTTTCCCATGCCAACACAGGTTCCGCCTGTAAAAATCTCAATCTAGCTCTTGGCTAAAAATGAGATCTCCTGAAAGGGATTTGACCGAGGAAAATTTTATGTTAAAAATATTACCGTGAGATTATTAAAAAAATTTTTTTTAACATTATAATTAATGAACACCACATATATTATTCATAGGTTGACGCGCCATTATTTGGTGTGGGAAGAGCTCAATTAATTAATCCACATACAACTGAAAACAAAAAAATTATTGACGCTTATAAAAAATTCATAGAAGATTCTGTGAAACTGATAGCAGACTCTACTTCTGATATAAGTGCATCTTTAGAAAATGATATCAATTCGTTGGTAAATTTTGAAATGCGTTTGGCAAATAAAACAGCCAATGCCGCAAGTCGTAGAGATAGAGAGAATTTATATGGAAAACGAACCAATATAATTGAGTTCATGAATACTTATTCTGATATTCCTTTGAACTATATTGAGAGCAAAGTATTCGATGGGTTCATCGATAAAATAGATGTCTCACAAGAGCTAATAGTTTATGATAGAGATTATTTTGCCAGTTTGGGAGTCATTCTCAAAAATACAGATGTAAAGTGAGTTGTAATATATATTTTAATCTTAATATATTGAAAATACCTTTATTAAGCATTAAATAATTTTTAAAAGTCTTTCATAAACTAATTTATTAGTTTTATTATAAAATAGCCTATTATTAGACCATAACTAAAGGTCTAATAAGTACTATAACTAATGCTATTGATTTACTAACACTAAAATTGATATAAGTACTAAACCCTAAACTAGTGTTATATAGTCTTAGACTAAGACAAATTAAAATATTGAAAGCTATACAACATTGCCCTGAACTAAAGTACTAAAAGCTGACTAACCCTATCTCTAACCGCTGTATAAACCCTTTCATTCCGAATACTAAGGATAGTCTATAATGGAATGTAAATAGAGTACAGTCTGCTAAAAAAGTATTTGTTAAACTTTGCGCACAAAAAATCCTTATTACCAATAAGACTACATATTATTAAGAAAACATGAACATTAATAAAGAGCAGTTTTAAATAATATTCTAGTACAGCAAGTTCCAGCTCTATTATGTTTTTTAAATATATATTAAATTAATATTCCAAACCTTTTTTTCTAAAATTAAATAAATTATTTAACAGGTTAATTTCATAAAATTATATATCTTGCCAAGCACTGGCATTTTCTATTTAATTTAACTTACTAATTTTCTAAATAATTCCCTTAGTTGTCTTCCATTAAGTACGTGCGCACTCATAGGGGGAAGGGGTTAGGCAAACTCATATTCTCCTATATGTTTAACATTAAGCTATGTCAAGAAATGCGTACATAGGAAGAGGGAGTTTAGGATTTGACATTTTTTGAGTAAATAGTTAATGTATGGCGCCTTAAAAATAAAAATTAAGATAAACTAATATATTTGATGGGTGCTTTAGCATATTTTTTTTAATAATAAACAGTTATAAAGTTTATTTTAAGTTAAATTATTTAAATTTTGGTTATTTTTATTAATAAGAACAATAGCGAACTATTTATCGTGGCGTTTAGTCATGTCATTGGGCGAGTTTACGAATCAAAATTTCCGTGACATAGAGTTTCAGTACAATAAAGTTGTGACTGGAGTTAAAGAGCCAAAAGCTTTATGGGAGTACTGCATTGATATCGTCAACACAATGCTGCCGTTTGCTGTGGGAAGACTTTATGTGGATCAACATTTTAAACAAGATGGAAAGGATGATATAAATAGAATGATCGACCAATTGAATGAGGCTTTTAAGCAGTTATTGAATGCCAATAATTGGATGGAAGACGTAACTAAAAGAGCCACTTTAAATAAGGTCTGCGTCATATCTTAACATAAAAATATATTATTATAATAAAATATTTTTATACAGCTTGAAAAAATGTTGAGAGCTATCGCTTATCCTGATTTTATTACGGATGATAATAAGCTTAATAAATATTATGAAGGGGTGAATACATTAAAAAACATAAATAATTACATAAATAACACAATTAAATATTTTATATAACATTTCAAAATGTCAGTTAAATATAAATACCGATGAAAATTACTTCCAATCTATGCGAGCAATAGCATTCTGGTATACACAGAAAACTATGAAAAAACTTGCAAATGATGTCCCATTTATAAGAGAAGACCTCGAGTAAGTAATTTTAATTGAAAATTTCAATTTCTAGCATATATTAAATTACAAACTTAACCAAAAAGCTACTCATAAAAAACTAATTGCTATTATAGGAAGCGTAGAGTGTAAGACATTTAGATGGGATCCATATTTTAAATGTTAATCATTTATTTGGTTTATTTATGTGTTAAAATGTTTTTTACTTTTCAAAAATTTCCTAAAATTAAGGTTGCTGGTCTAGCATGTAAAGGGGCCGAACCTATAAAGTGCTACACAGACATACAAACAGACATTTAGTAATATTATTAAATAGATTATGTGTTGATTTTTAAATTAAACAGATGGACAAAACCCCCCGCTATTGTGAATGCATTGTTCAGCCAAAACATCAATCGCATAAGTATTCAATCAAATAAATAGTTTTCTCATTTTAACATATAATTAAATTATAAATAAATTAATATTTAGCATTTCCCGCTGGTATTCTTCAGTCACCTTTCTATACATTAGGACTTCCAGCGTAAGAAAATAAATAATTCTTAAAAATTTAAATCAATAATCTCTCTGATATAAATTCCTTATTTTAAAATAATCTATCATACTTATCTTAAAGTGCTGTAAATCTCGGAGCAATAGGAGTGGTGAGTAAAAGTTTAATCAAATACAATTAAATTCCTTAATTTGGGCGAACCTCAAAATCTCAAAACATCGAATCCCGGTTTTAATATGCATATAGAAAATTTTGCCACATTTAATTCTCAGATGAAACACAAATTCGATTAATTTAAAATATAATTTAAAAGTTTTTGAATGCTCGTGCCAAAAAATATTTTAGTGCAAATTAAAAAATTATTTTAAGCGACGATTCGTTAAATTCTAGCTTGGCATTTCTATAAAATCATATTAATATAATCATATTCAAATTAATATAATATGGATTTTTAAGACAAACTTTGCTGTGAATGAAGCAATGCTGTATGATAAATTTACATCTTGGTGCTTCGAACGTCAAGAAAATGGGCAAATATTTATGGAATTTCATCTAATCATGGTGTATTAAAATGCATTAAAAAAGCAATTGATACTTTTTTCATTTGTTTTGCATTAAATTATATAATAGTAACCGTATTAAATTTAACGATTAGAGAAGTAATTTACCATGTTTTAGTAAATTTAAATTTTGATTTCTTTTACTGCATAATCTATAAAACTAATGCTAAAAATACCCCACTATATTGAAACTCCTATATAGTTTCTAATAATGGTTTTTGGCTTAAGTCGAATTTTACCGAATATTGACGCCGAATTCAAAATTTGAACAGAGACCTATTGCAATTCTTTTGGTGAACTATTTCCTGATGATTTTATAGTAAAACTCAATTAAAATTTGATTTAAAATTAAAAATACTTGTATAAATTATTTACACCGAATATAACGCAGAATTTGTAAAAAATCCTTCGGTTTAATGGTCACACCGAATATTGACGCCGAATCCGACTTTTACAATACTCCGAAAACCATTATCACTGCCAGGGTGGCCACATGTCCTGAATTGTGCGGGACTGTCCCGCATTTGAGGTCTAGTGTCATTGACATCTGAAAATGTATACCTTGGTCCCCCTTTGATTTTTAGTATATAATTTAATAAATATGTATTTGTTCCTCTTTGATAAATTTGTCCCGCATCGCTTAAAAAACGATGTGGTCACCCTGATTACTGCTAGTTAATGATTACAAATTTTGTATTTTGAGATGCAACACTTAATTTGATTGTTAATTAAAATAGATTATCGGCCATGAAATTACACATGCTTTTGATGATTCAGGTATCTCAAAAAAGACATATATTTTACATAAGTTTAATTTCAAATAATGAACATTATTTTCAACTAAAGGCAGTCAATATGACGAATACGGAAATCTCGAGAACTGGTGGGACGACAAAACCAAAGCAGAATTTAACAATAGAGTTAAATGTTTTATAGATCAGTACAGTTCATACAATGATTCATTAACAGGATTATCGGTATTATTTTGAATAATTAACTATTGTTGCCAGATCTCATTTATAAATTACCCCATTTATACCCATTTATAAGTAGTGTTCCCAGACTTGTGATATATCCCGTCCTTAATTGCGAAATGCTGGCAAAATTTTTCGTGAACTGTCGATAAAAATAAATTATTTCATTTATTATAAATGTAATAATTTATTTTTATCGACAGTTCATGAAAAACTTTGTCAGCATTTCGCAATTAAGGACGGGATATATCACAAGTCTGAGTGTTCCTATAAGACTAAAGGACTAGAATAAAGCCTTAGTCCATATTTTAGCCTTTTAGTCTTAGCCTCGTATAGAAGCTAAATTCATTTTTAGTTCTCAGGACTAAAGTTAAAGCATTAGACTTAGTCGCGACTGGTGGATGCTAAAATTTATACATTTTGCACATATATTCGAGCTTTTGATTGAATTATTAATGCATATAAAATATAATTATTCGTTAAGAACAAAAATAATAAAATAACACCTTAATTGAATTTTACGATTCCTTTACATCAAATATACAATAATATTGACAAAAACATGTTTTCAAAACTAAAGGGCTAAACGAGGAGTAAAATATTTTAGCCCTTTAGATAAAAACTCTTCAGGACCTTTAGCATTTAAGTTAGTCTTAGTTTCAGCGATAGACTAAATTAGTGTTTGGTCAGTTCGGGGTCTTTTATTTCTATTCAGTTTCTATTTAGTTCTATTAAAAATCTTTCATTCTATTCATTTTCTATTAAGTTTAAGTGAACTTATCAAACACTAGACTAAAGCAAACAAATTAATCGCGACTATAAATTAAAGAGCTAAAAGGCTAAAAAATAGAAACACTATTTATAAGTTAGCTCTCATAGAGTGAAAAATTACTGTTTTCAGAATGATTTACATAGAATATCAATTCTTCAAAATTTAACTGAATGTTTTGACTTTCAGTATTTTACTCATAATTGCAATTAGTATATAGAAAATATATTAATTTATTCCTAGAATTTCACAAAATAATTGAAATTTTGAACATTTATTTTTCAGATAAACGGTCGGACAACTATTGGAGAAAACATAGGAGATAACGGAGGAATAAGACAGGCGTACAGAGTGAGCTCTTTTTCAAGTATTTTATCAAATTATAGTTTAGAAAAATTATTAATTTCCTTGAATTTTTCAAATTATGTGCTTTGATGTGACACATGTGTAATGAGATTAAACTTACGCTTTATATCATAGGCGTTGCAAAACTATAACGGAGAAAAACAAATACTGCCCGCGAGTATGAAACAATTCACAAGTGAACAGTTGTTTTACTTATCTTTCGCTAACGTAAGCATTTGAAGCGTTGTTTTTAAAGATTAAAATTTATTGATTCAAAAAATTGTTTAATCAAAGGTCTGGTGCAGTAATGTTCGTAAAGAAGCTGTGATTAATCAAATTGAAACTAATCCACACAGTCCTGAAAAATATCGTATTTGGGGTTCGGTTTCCAATTCCGAAGGATTTGCCAAAGCCTTCAATTGTAAAGCTGGTGATAATATGAACCCCCAGTTGAGTAAAAAGTGTATTTTATGGTGAAGTTGTGATAATTAATAACGGGTGGCAAAAGTATTTGGACAAAATTTATCGCATGAAAATTGTTACTTACAATAAATATTTTTTATTGAATTTCATTTTTAAGGCACATATTAGGCTATAATCGATATGATTTGTATTTATTTAAAATTAATTTTGTGTTAATTATGGCTTTTAAACAAGAGTTACTGCGGAGCGAGTCGTGCAGTTAAAGTTTAATCAAAAGCATTAATGTTTTGATTGCAAAAGCCTGTCATACATTGCTTAAAATTTTAATTTCCCGCAAAAAATTAATCAGATATTATTTAGAGAAGAGATATACCAAGAAATACGCCAAGAAATCTCACCTATATATGATAAATTAGTTTATGATTACAATGATTGTGATTTAAAAATTTCTCTGAAAAATTATATAAATTTGACGGAACCTTTATTTTTAAAATCCTATGGAATAAATTAAATATATGTTACAATTATTGATTATGTAAAATCTCAATTGAGCTCAACCTTTAAGCAAAAGTTTATTAAATATAAGCCAAATACTATTCCATAATATATATAAAACATGAAATTAAGTTAAAATATAAATTTTTAAAAATGTTTTTGATAACTAATGAAAAGTATTATAAATTTTGTGCTAATTATCAATTTGAAAAATAGGTGCTATGATAGAAGATTCTGATAAATTAAATGAATTGAATGAAAATTGATATAACTTGAAGTTATTTTATAATAATATTTAAAAAAAATACTGAACCTTCAAAGTGTAATATATTGAGGTCAAAAAATAATACTCTTTTAGATAATGACAAAGATATTTGTGAAGCTTTTCCAAAAATAGTTTTATCAAATTACAGTGAATTGAGTTATACTGGTTATAATTGAGTTAAGAGAACAAATATATATTCAAATAATTGAACTTATTTTACTATTGATATTACACAAACTCATGTTTTAAGAGAAATTTTAGAATTAAATGTGAATAAATCCTGTATTTATTCTCAAATCCCAACTAAGCTGATCAAAAAATGCCTCAAAATATTAAGTAAAATTTTTTTCCTATTATTCAATGAAATGTTAAGCAAAATTGTATACCAGATAACCTTAAAACAGTTACAGTTATGCCTATTTATACAAAAGGAAAACCTATTGAAAATATGGACTTTTACAGTCCTGTTTCCATTAAAAAAAATATTCTTAAACTATTTTGTAAACTAATTTTCAATAATATCAATGCATTTATTACTAAAAATGATATAATTGCAAACAATGAATACGAATTTAGGCATAGATTGAGTACAGCTCATCAAATTGTTGATCTATTATTTTATATAACAGCTGTTTTAATGATAAAAATTTAATTTGTGTAAATGCAGTCTTTCTTGACAAAAGAAATGCATTGATAGCATTACATTTAAATCATTATTAGAGCAATTATTTGATATAGCAATTGGAGATAATTCACTTCAAATGATTGAGGAATATCTCTATAATAGAAAATAAATTGTTTTATATTAAAATCAATTTTCTAAAGTGTCTGAAATTCACAGTGGAACGCCCCAGGGGGCGTTGGCTCCCCCCGATTTATTTAATATAAATGTAAAAAAACTCCCAACAGTGACAAAGTTTTTAAAATTAATGCAATTTGCTGATGATAACTATTTATTAAAGCCTATATACAGGGTGACAATTAATTGACTTTACCATTTTAAAATGTAATAACTCGAAAACGAATAAATATATTTGACTGAGTTTTAAATCTAATCTATTGAGAGAATAGAATAAATACTTACTGTTTTTTACAAAATGCATATTTTTCTTAAAATTTTTCTTAAATTGCTTAAAATCTAAAAAGTAATTACAAGAGCACTGATAAAAATCCTTGGTTCAAATATTTAATTTTCTCAAATAGAATTAATTAACATTTTTATTAAATTTATTTTTAAAAAATGACAAATTAAAAGCACAAAATTTAATTGTAACAATCGAATCAACAATATTAATAGTATATATGAATATATAAAAATGTAATTATACATAAATGAAAATTAAGAAACTTAACTATACTAGTCTTAAGCTCTAAATGAATATCTGCGGGTGTAAAAATTTTGCTCAAGTAAATTAATTTAATGGGAAGTCCTTTCAACATAAGATTAAATTTGTTTTGCAATTTTATTAAAAATAATACATTTATATCCCGAAATGTCAAAACTTTCTTATTTCCCAGACAAGTATAACTCAGGAATGGGTATGCCCTGAACACTGGACGCCTAAGCTTCATTCGAGCACTGTCCATGCCATTCCTGGACACCTGGTCACCCTGCCTCATTATCAGTTTAAAAAATAATTGAGATTTATGCCCAGGCCCAGTAATACACATGATACATATAGTACGTACACTGTTTTTAACAATTTTTACACCTCTACCACCTCGTAGTGCGCATTTGCACCCTAATGACTAGTGTTAAGCATATAGGAGTGTAAGAGTTTATACGCTTTTGATAACCCACCCCCAAAGACTGCGCACTTACTATGTGTATTACTCCATATACAGAACTTGAACAGGCAGTTATGTGATATTACATGGATCCTTGTCATTTTAATATACTCAAGTCAATTAATTCTAGTAATTGGCAATATTTCTGTATTTATTAAATTTATTAATAAAACTTTCTCTAAATATGTTTAATAAATTTAAATGAGGCATTAATTTATTGATTTATTTCAAAGACTGTTTTTTATATATTGGTCACATATCTGAACCAAAGTACAGACTATGGTGTTCTTCTATAACAGGTACGTTTATCTTTCATATCAATTCACATTACGTCAAAGCATTAAAAATTTATAAGTATATACCTTTCACAAACTGGTCCGATATGTTTTGGATTCTATCATTACTTTTCTGAATATTATTGAAAAGATTAGTTAAAGGATATGTCCGCTCGCTCATAGAGAATTCCCTAAACCACCGATTTTGTTGAAATTTTTTTATTGAAATGTTGATTAAAAATAAGCATAAGTTTAATTCATGAGGAAGCTGAAAGACCACGGGATGGGCCGGGACAAATTTTTTAAAATTTGAATTACAAAAAAACCGTTAGAGATTATTTGAAAATTTTTACTACTATATTATAACTATGTTACCAAATTATATGTACAAATATCGACTACAAATATTAACTTATGCTTATTTTTAATTAACATTTCAATAAATAAATTTCAACAAAATAGGTGGTTTAGGAAATTTTCTATGAGCGAGCGGACATATCCTTTAACTAATCTTTTCAATAATATTCAGAAAAGTAATGATAGAATCCAAAACATATCGGACCAGTTTGTGAAAGGTATATACTTATAAATATTTAATGCTTTGACGTAATGTGAATTGATATGAAAAATAAACGTACCTGTTATAGAAGTACACAATAGTCTGTGCTTTGGTTCAGATATGTGACCAATATATAAAAAAACAGTCTTTGAAATAAATCAATAAATTAATGCCTGATTTAGTTTAGAATATTTAATATCATAATAATTATTTCAAAAATTCATTTAAATACTAATAATTGCTTTTCATTATATTTCATCAAATAAATTGTTTTTTAATTAATAACATCGCAAGTAATTTATTCTTTTAAGCGCTGAAGAGGAACATAAATTAATATAAATTGAAAAACATTTTGCAGTAAATAAAATGCTTTTATATATTTTACTTCAAAGAGACTTCAATTATTACTTTTGTTAGGTGTACAATCATGTCAAATAAAATCTGCAAAGGGATAAAAAGTCTGCTTTACAGGGTATAAAATTGAAAGTAAAATAGTTTAATGTTCAATAGGTTTAAAGCAAAAAGGCAAAATGCTTAATATTTTGAGGGTAGTTATTTCTACCCATAATGTGATCAAAAATAACACTACTTTTATTCTTGAATACTAATGTAAAATAATCATTTTAAAAGTTACATAGATTTTTATGAAATAGTTTTAACTATGATGCAAAATACTTTAAATATCTATAAAAATTGAATATACCCTTAATACAATAATAATTGTAAAAAATATAGCAATATTAACCGAATAGCAAAATTTAGACATTAAAATTCTGAGTGAGCATAATCAAACAATATATAA
>JAQGCH010002346.1:0-12880 GCA_034699485.1 Nanhermannia elegantula
CTTATTAATTATATTGAACTCTGAAATGTTTGATTCATGTTTTGATTGTTATTAAAGTTTCGTTACTTTATGTTATAATAAGTTTTTATAAATTAAATAATTTAATAAACAAAACTATAAATAAATGACTAATAATTGACACAATTGATAGACTTTTGAAAGAATTGTGAAATAGTATCCAAAATGAGTGCCACAGAAATCGCTGTCAATAGATATTTAGATATGATTATTGTGAGTGAACTCACTTTCAATTGAATTCAATTCTTTGATTTACAAATTATTAATACAATAACTAATTTATTGAAACAATTATTTGATAATTAATATTAAATGAATGTATAATTGACAGCAAAGCGAAACACTGGAGGAATCGTTTGCCGGCTTTGTATTGAATTGGGACCAAAACCAAAACCACTCCATTAAGACATACGAGGAATCCATGAAAAACTTAATCAAAGAAATCAATTCTCAAGAAAACATCGAAATAGGGGTTCGTCTTTATATAAATGTTTGCGGAAATATTGTGAGCCATAAACAGAGCTCAACATTGCTATCAATGCTTGAATTTGCGGTCCATAACAAACTCATTGCAGGAAAGTATGTGTTAATGGTGTTAATCATTGTCTAATCATTAGTTTAATTATTGTCAGAACTGTTTGCGAAGCAATACTGACATCAGATAAGCTCCAGTACCAAAACGAGACCTTTTGGTGCAATGCTTTCGCTTTGATTCGTAAAATTATAGTAACCGTTGATTATAAAGGAGTTCGAGATTTGCTTAAAATAATTCTCGACAAAGTATATCAAATCCCATGCAAAGGAAATGTTTCTATTCTTAAACAGCTCAACATTTTATATCAGGTTTGTTTCAATTAATTTCCCATATTTATCACATTTTATGGACTTATTTAAAAACCATTTTTATCATCGAAACAGGTGTTTGACTACATATTTGATAGAAACGAAGCACTACTGCCCGCGTATCTCATTTTAGATGAGATTCAGAAAAAGACTTATCCGAAGGGCAAATGGTCTCATTGGGTAACAAAACCTATTTATAGAGTTAATTAATTCAATTCAATTAAGTTTATGTCTATTTTAGAAATTCGCAAAAATGATTTCTTCATTTATTGATAGTTTTCGACCTACAGGTAAATCAAATAAATATAAATTTGAAGTAAATTCATATTAATCTATATTTCAGCTCAAATGGTTTCAATCGCCGGTAGATCTAAGCTTTTGCCAGTAGTCGGATATTCTTCAACACTAAATAATATTTGGAAATTAGATCCATTGGCAGCAAAGTTTCAATTGAAAGGGCTGTTGCCTTATAATAAAGAGCTTTTAGAGCCACAAACGGGACTTTTGCGCTATGTATTAGAGCAGCCGTGTTCTCGAGATATGATCAGTGCTATGCTTTCTCTGAGCAGCAAACAGAAGCAGAGGAGTACTATTCTTGAGGAACAACTCGTAGAACTGATAATCTCAGCGATGGAACGATCAGAAAATGAGTTGGACTCGAATGAAATAAATGAACAGGAATGTAATCCTACTTTTTTCTTATGGCAGCACTTGTCCAGTCATTTAATATACTTTGTGCTGTTCCAACACGCGAGCTTTCCTCATATGGTTCTCAGTTTGCATGAAAGACTCGCCAACAAAAATCTCCGTAAAAGTAGAGAACATTTGATGTGGATTTTGCTCCAGTTCCTGTCGGGCTCTATACAGAAGAACCCTCTCTTAGATTTTCTTCCGATTATGAAGCTTTATGATCTGCTTTATCCAGAGAAAGAGGCGATTCCTGTGCCCGATATAACAAAATCGAATGCAACCCACGCAATGGCCGCGAGTTCTATTTGGATTCATCTCATGAAAAAAGCTGAAACCGATTCAGTCAAACTTCAGCGCGCGATTCCACTGGCGCTCAAATCACACATCGATTTTTTGCAGGAAAACCTCATAAACACTAGTAATCTGTCAATTATGTCGAACGACTATCGCATTTCACTTCTATGCAATGCATGTAAGACTTATTTTAATCATTTTTATCATAACATTCTATTTAAATGTTGTTTGCAATACAGACAGCACTAATCAGGAGTATTTCGCGCGTCCAATCGCTATTCTTGTTGAGGGAGTTCAGGGAACTCGTGGATTAAATCCAAATCCTGGCGGAATGGTTAGCGGACCCATGAGTCCGCTTTCTATGAGTGTTTTGGATTCACTCACAGTTCACACTAAAATGAGGTTAACTTTCGTTGGATTCAATTATGTAAACATAATATATAACTGTTTGTCATCTGTTTATACAGTTTGATTCATAGTATAGCAGGACAAGTCATGAAGTTAGCGCAGGCCAAAGCTAACATATGTTTGGCACCCGCCTTAGTTGAAACATACAGTCGTTTACTTATTTATACTGAGATCGAATCATTGGGTATAAAGGGATTTATGAGTAATTTTTTATGCGTTTTATTTCAGTTCTTGTGTTATTTTAAATAAAATTATTTGAAATAACATTCCAATCTTTAGCTCAACTTTTGAACACTGTTTGGAGAAGTCAGGCGTGGGGTATATTACACACCCTTTTGGAAATGTATATCTATCGCTTGCATCACATTAACGCTCACTATAGAGTCCAATTGTTGGGTCACTTGCACAATCTGTCTAATGTTCCGCAAACAAATCAAGTGCAGCTACACTTATGTATGGAAAATACTGCACTCAAGTTGATCTTAGGCTTGAGTAGTGCTGAAGTCTTATCTATACCTCAATACTCACGATTTCAAAATGAGCCCAAAGGTCTTCTCTCTACTGAATCAGAGGAGTTGAATAAGGCATTGATTTTGACTTTGGCGCGAGCTATTCACGTGACCGGCTCTGAGACTTTGTCCGCGTCTTGGATTAAAGAAATACTTTCGAGTATTATGCAAAACACGCCAATAAGTTGGTCCAGTTTTACGCTTTTATGCTTTCCTAATGTGATCAGTGATTTCTATCAACAATTTCCTGTACAAAAGGAAAATAAAGCACAGCTTAAAAGATCAGTTGAAGAAGAATACAGAAAATGGAAAACAATGAGCAATGAAAACGATATGCTT
Organism: Nanhermannia elegantula; assembly: GCA_034699485.1. NCBI lineage: Eukaryota > Metazoa > Arthropoda > Arachnida > Sarcoptiformes > Nanhermanniidae > Nanhermannia > Nanhermannia elegantula. Next base: position 3,102 of record JAQGCH010002346.1, read on the forward strand.
AAGCACTTCTCATTACAGGGAACTCCACCTCTATTTCTTTGCTTACTTTGGAAAATGCTTCTCGAAAATGACAGAATAAATCCAGTCGCTTATAAAATTCTGGACAGAATTGGCGCCAGAGCTTTGTCAAGTCATATGAGAACTTTCGCTGATTTCCTTGTTTACGAATTCGCTAATTTAGTGGGCGGTCAACACGTCAATAAGTTCATCGACGCTCTCAATGATTTGATATGGAAGTGTCATGTCCTCACTTTAGACCGTCTTCTACTTTGTTTAGCATTAAGGAGTTTTGAAGGAAATGAAGCGCAAGTCTGTTTCTTCATTATACAAATGCTTTTGTTAAGGCCTTCAGAGTTCAAAAACCGTGTTTACGAGTTTGTCAAAGAGAATACTCCCGAACATTGGAAGCAATCGAATTGGCACGAAAAACATATTGCATTCAATAGAGTAAATCTCAATTAGTTTTATATTTTTTATCTTATTTTCTGATTTCTGAATCTTTTTTTAGAAATTTCCAGAAAAATTCTATTTTGAAGGTTTGCAAGAAGTGAGCGGTCAGACTAACCAACACTCTTATTTACCCGTATATTTCAGTAACGTTTGTTTGCGTTTTTTGCCAGTTTTTGGTAAGGTATACAGTTTATATGTGCTTTAACTCATTCATTTGTTTTTTGTTTTCCAGATATTATAATACATCGATTTTTAGAGCTTCCGTCAGGATCGATGTCAAACATAGTGGAGACTCTTTTGGACCAATTGGGCTGTTTATATAAATTTCATGATAAACCAATTACTTATCTCTATAATACACTTCATTATTATGAAGCAAAACTCAAAGATAAACCGCAACTCAAACGTAAATTAGTTTCAGCCATAATAAGCTCTTTCAAAGATATTAAATCGAGAAATTGGGCGCTGAGTGAAGCCTATCTTAATTATATGCAAAGACAAACTGATGACATCGTTTGGACTCCAGGTTTATTTGATTAACTTTATTGAGTATAACCACTCATTTCTAAAATATTTGTTTGCTTAGGACTGGAATACTATATCCATTTGATAGGAAGAGTTGTGGATACGCTTTCTGGAAGTGCTAAATCTCCGTTTCCTTATACTGATTATCGCTTTAATGAGTTTCCCAATGCAGCGGCTCATGCTTTGCACGTGACTTGTATTGAATTAATGGCTTTACCAGTGAGTGCTTCAGTGATTGCCAATTCACTGCTCGACGTTGTCCTCATTGGACACAAAATTTTAACCCGAAATAACATTGAAATGTGGATGAATGCGATCGGTCTTGTGTTGACCGCATTATCCGAGTCTTACTGGTCTGTACTGAATGACCGAATCCTTGAAATGATGCAGAGCTCATCACTCGATTGTAATTCAAATCCTTTTGAATTAATGGACTTCACCAATAGCCACACGAGTATGAATGAAATGCAATGCAGTTATTTAATAGCTCTGACACATGCTGTTTGGCATCACGCGAGTGTCGGACAGATCAGTGCAATGCCTCAGTTCTTGAAAGACAAAGTTAAGCCTGTTTTGAAAACTGAGGAACAACTTATCTTTATTTGTCATATTGTTGGACCATTTCTTCAGAGATTTTATGCGGAAAGAACGCGATGTGTTATGGATGTGACGATAGAACTGTACGAAATGCTTGAAATTATTGACAAGACTTGTGAGAAATTGCGTTTCATTGATCCCATTTGTGATCTCTTATATCACATCAAATGTAAGAAATGCTTATTTTTATTGATTTGACTAAAGTTTATATCTTTAATAAATATTTCATTTTACAGATATGTTCACTGGAGACTCAGTTAAACAAGAAGTAGAAAAAAGTATAAGAAATTTGAGACCACAATTGCAGTTGAAATTAAGATTTATAACACATATAAATATAGATGAGGTTTCAATGATATCTCAATAAATATATTTTTAATAAACCATTAAATCATTTTATAAATCTCACATCTTTTCTGTAAATATAATAATGTGTATATATTTCTCATTTCTGTACCATTTTTCGTAAGACGAAAGCTTTGGTTATTATAATATTATAACTTATTTAATACTAAACTAAAAACTGAATAAAATCACAAATTATTGTTTTGAACATAAAAAGTTGAAATTATTTAGAAAATAAATTCAAATAAAGGAAACTGAAGGTTCGTCCCAATCAAAGGCTGAGGTTCCAAAACTTTATTAATCACATGAATTACACCATTGTTGGCCATTACGTCACATTCTGTAACCCTCGCTGTACCGAATCTGACTCTTCCGCTCATTCCTCTATGCGCGGGAATAAGTGAACCGTCAAGAGTTCGAATTTGTTGCAATCTTATGAAAAGTGGTGAAGTGTTTACTCCTTTAGAATAGTAAGCATTCAATTAGATTGAAATCAAATTTACCAAAGAAAGAATATTTACCTGAACAACAAATTACTTCTGGTATCAAATGCAAGCGCGCGAATAATTGAGCTTGTTTCTGGTCATTCATCAAACCACTCAATTCTTTCTCTGAGAGTTGATTATAAAAAGTCTCATCTTTTGGCGCTAAAAGAGTGTAACTTTGCTTTTCCAGTTCTTGTTCAAGTCCACTACTTTTCAATATTCTTCGAATAACTGAAAACTTCTTCATAGAATCTAAAGCTTCTGTTATATTACCTTTTGGTGGCAATAAGAACCGATCGACTACATGTATATTTGAACCACAAATATCACCATTTGGTTCAATAATTTTAGCGCATTGAGCAGTTGGAACCGATCTAATGCCGAAACCAGGAATATCTCCGAAAACATTAATTCTGATTTCATTTCCGTTCTTTGAGTTCAATATTTCATTATTAGTCCAATCGCATGATTCACTTTTAGGGCCGACCACGTGATACATCAGTATATCTTTGGAACTGTTTCTTATTTCCTCCATTTTTTGAGAAGATAGAGATCTGATCGCATCTATTGAAGGGATGAAAAAAGACACGTTTTCCTGTGAATCCCATTCTTCTAATAGAGCAGAATCTTTGATCAAATTAAGATATTCTGTCATATGATGTCTTTCGAGAAAGTTAGAAATCGGTTGTGATTTTTCGGTACTGAGAATTCCGTCGATAACATGAATAACTCCATTGGTTCCTAATTTATCAGTTTCTGTGATACGAACTCCATTGACGTGTAGTTTTTCTTCATCTCTTTTTAATTCAAGTGGTAAATCGAATAAATTCCTGACCTGAGCGTAGTTTTGTATCGCAGACGAACAGAGAATATTTGAAGTCATGTGGTTCTTGATGAAGGTCTCAACACATGCCTTACCATTCAGCAATCGTTTTAGATATGTTTTTTCAAGACGAGAAAATGCGTCATCAGTCGGAGCAAAGAATGTCATGTGTTTGCTGTTGTCTTTCAATACTGTCATCAAATCAGTATTGGCTATAACTATAACGAAAATAAAGTAAACTTTTACTAATTGGCAAATAATAGGGTTCACTGCTATTAAATGAATGATCTATTGATGCTTTAGATTACAGTAAGTTTTCCTCAAATTATCTCAATATTAAACTCATTATTAGTATTTGACTTACGATTTGTCAAAATCCTAAACCTTGAGTCGTCTTTAATTATATCTCCGATAGTATTGGATGGCTTTGGCATAACTCGGTCTATGATATGAACGATTCCATTCTCTGCATAATTATTCGGAGATATAATAGGAACACAATTAGCGGTTACGACACGTTTCGGGTTATTATAAATATTAATGCGAATGTTTGTCTTCAAGTCACTCGAAGAGGACAATAGCTGTTCGTCATCAAAATCACCAGATTTTACAAATCCTGGAATCATATGCATTAAAACCGTTTCTGACATACTATCGTCTGTTTCTCTGCGACGGCGGACCACCTGTGGAATGACTTCTGGCTGGACTTCTGGCTCGACTTCTGGCTCGACTTCATTCTATTAATACAATAAAATGCAATGTTGTTTGCAATAAAGTTGTAGTGAGCTTTACCTCAATCTTATTGAGATCGTCCTGATATTCAATGAGGGCCTCATTCGTTGGACTAAAGATTGTTAAGTTTTCTTTAACTAATTTTTCATAAAAGCCAAGTGTTTGAGCCAATTGTAACATTCGGTCTGCCTTCAGGTCTTTCAGAGTCTGAACTAAACTTTTCAAATCGACTAAACGTATAAATTGAAATAATTAACTATTAATACTAACCGTAGTATAACATTGGAATTGAAATTAAAAACTTTAAAGTTATTTGAAATTAAATTTGCGAACCTTGAGTGCATCCACTATTGATTTTTCTCTTGAAGCCGTGACAACACTGATATTTTACAATTGTTGTCGTGTTTTCTCGACCTCTTAACACTCTGAGAGAAAATTTGAAATTTTGCTTTTTAATTGACTCATCTTTTAATTAATAAATGCTTTCCTAACATTATCCTTAGGTTTAAGGTAACGAACAGATAGCAGTGACAAAAATAACAAATTTATAAACAAGTTTGTCGAATTAAAAACTTATAAGTTAAAAATTTTAATAACATTCTTAAAATTCCACCGTCAGCACCAATTTTGATAGGAATTGATATTTGGTCAGCTAAAGCTCATTTATATCAATTTAAGCTTAAAAATAATTATATCAAACTACAGTACAAGTTTATATTCACCAATTCTCTGGATATAAATCAATTCTTTTCCAAGTTCTATAAGAGTTTTTGCAATAGGATACTGTTTAGTCTATAGATCATCCTCAAGTCTAACAGTGTATAACTCATTAATTTGTTAATCAAATGCCTGTCATCACCAGAGTCTCTATTTTTCGGGATTTGATACTTAAAAATTTCGTTAAGTTTTTCAGAATTAAAATTTAAAAACTTTAGAATAAAAATAATTAACACATGTTTTTAATACTTATGTAGCACAAGAATTAGTAAAAATAAACGACATTTAAGTGTTCAATTGTTTTTTAGGTTATGTTTTAAGTTTATTTCAAAGCAGACAACGGCAAGGATTAAAAGATCGAGTGGTGTTTCAAAGCTCACTGATTATCTGAATTTTTTTTGTTCAGTCATTTTAAGAGTCAAAAATATTTTTTGAATAATTTTGAAAAATATTTTTAATTTTTTGAGAAAACAAAGGTGTGAGAAATGCATCATTTTTCAAAGTCTAATTGTTTAAAAATAACTAAATATTTTAATTTTTGATATAAGTAGAAAAAGAATCAAAAGGAAGACCAAGATATATGATTTAAATTCGCAAAATTTTAGAGAATTTAGGGGAAAATTTCGATTTTTTGGTAAAATTCGTGAAATTTTTCCTAAATCCTCAATTTTCGTGATTTTCGGAAAATAAAAATCATCTTATTTTACTCCTTATTTGATGATCGAAACTCATTTTACATTTTACAATGTAATAGGAAAAAATTCTTGATTCCTAAAAATAGAGACTCTGGTCATGACAGATGAACCCAAACACTGCTAACATTCTTTAATAGAACCTTATAATTACTTTCAAAAACCCTATTATTGAGGACCCGAATAATAGAGGCTCTGATTATTACATTTGGATGAAAGGGTATTAAACTTTTGCTTAAATTTGATAAGAGTTCAATATCTAAAAAGTTGAAATAAAATAAACCAAAAACTTTTAAAGAACTTAATATCTATTTTTGATAAAATTTGAAACATAAGATAAAAATTTAGTATTAAACATATTTTGTTTCGTGATATTAATTAAAGTAAATTAAATGATTGACTAGAGAAAAGTTGAAGCTATTGATTTTGGAAGAATTTTTGTCTGAAAGAATTAGAGGCATAGCTTGTGAAGACATCAAAATGATAAGATGCGTATAATTTTACATAATCTCTAATACATATGCTTATTATTCGGATATTATTATTGATCACTTTACTATTTCGGGTTTAATCCGATAAAACCTGATAAAACCCGTGGATTTTTAGTGTATAATTCGGGTTGAACCCGAATTTCCCCAATAATTAACAATAATAAGCGCTAATGTTATCTTTTAATCTAAAAATGTAAACATGCAATTTTAGAATTGATAACTTTAAACTCGTTTTTATATTGAATTGTTTGTCATAAACAAGTCTTAGTATTGCTAATTTACGAATGAATGCAGTTCTTTATTTAATGGTGACGTTGAATGTAATTTTTTCAATTATGTAATTATGAAAACTTTGTAAATTTTTGTTATAAAACCCGAAAAGTACCTGAATAAAGCATTTGAAAATAAAACCCGAAATAGGATATACCTTTGGATGTTCTTTCTTAATGTCAGTTATCACCAGTGCCGTACCCAGAAAATTTCGGCTGGGGTGGCAAGAGTTAAAAAAATGCAATATTTTGCGATTTTTTAAAAATTGCTACAGACCTACACTTAAATGCTTTAAAATGCTTGGAGGGCAAGTGTCCCCTTCGCCCCTATGTAGGTACGGCACTGGTTATCACTAAGTTTATGATTGAAAAGCTGTGATTTCAAAAATATAAGCAATTGTAACGATTGAATTTACATACTTTGTAACGCAAGTGTAAGATGTGTCCGTTTCTGTACAGTGTGAAGTTTGAAAAATGAAGGCTCTCTCATTGCGATTAAAGTGCGAATTTATGTTTCCCGAAGTATTTTCCTCTTCAACCTCTAATGTTTCACTTTTTGTTTTATTGGTCTGTTCCATGCCTTCAATTATTCTTCTTTCGATACAAACATTGGGCCTGTATTTGAAAAGAAAAGTTTATAAAAACTCACATTTTTCTATTGTTTCAAAGATATTACACTAAAAGCTTTTAATTTTGTAAACTTAATACTATTATAGTTTAACTAAGAAATAACTTTTAGTAAATTTAATACTTGGAGTTAATTTCGATAAAATTTTTAGGAAAGTTGAAGTTTCGCTTTAAATGAACTTAAATATTATGACACTTGAAACAGATTTGAGACTATCTATCAAAGTATTGTTATAGTTTGGATTTGTCTGATATTGAATGATATTCTTATTTTATTTCTTCTTATACTCAAAATAATTAAATTCTATTTTTAATTTTCGTATCACATACTAGTATTGTAATCGATTGGGTGTTGTTTGTGAATTACTAATTATATGTAAATTTTCCAACAATAACAAAAGTTAATTCTCAATGTTTGTAAGGGAGTGAATGATTTAAGACACAGCGGGAACACAGAGCGACACTTGTAAATGCTTTTACTTAAACTTAAATGAACTCAAATCCTGCTCACAATCTAAAAGTAAACCAATTTTAGACTGAACTTCAGACTGTCAACAACTTTTAATATTCTACAAGTTAAACAAGTTTCATATTTTTGTATTTCCTTGAAATACAAATACAAAGCTCTTAATGTCTGAAAAGCTTAAACTTAAAAACTTTTTTAAGCATAAAAAACTATTTGTGTACTTGAATAGAAAGATTGAGCTTATTATTGATCTTGAATAACAAAAACAAATGACATACCCGTTCCACCAGGATTTATGTCTATTAAATAATTCTTCAAATGACCAAAATTTGGGTCTATTAAAGCCCATCTGTAGAGGAAAATCTAAATCTAAGTCGAAACCACTGAATGGACGCACAACTTGTTCTTCTTCAGGTTTATCCACTATAACAACCGATGGATCAAAACTTTGTGAACTCCAATCGGATGATCCAAAAGTGTTTTGTGGTTGTTCTAAACTAGGCCGCAATTTATTTGTAGGACTGAGAATAGATTCAGTGTTGAATAATTGTTTCAACCATTCTCGTGAAGAATCGTGCCTACGCTTGAAGTCTTCACCAAATTGTGTCCATCTGATGATAAAATGATAGAAATGCACTTATTTGTAAAAATCTAATTAAACATTTTTGTAATATAGAAATATTTCACTTTCTTTAACTCAAGCTTAAGGCGAACAGATATTTGCGAAACATTACGTTTTGTAATACAATCAGTCAGAAAATGAAAAAGTTTGAAAATAATTAAGAAATCTTTAATAAAGTCTTTTAATCAGACAATAATATTTAACTAAATTATAAAAATAACATTGAGATACTTTATTTTGTTTTATATTTTGGTTTATTGTAAAAATTCAATTGGATTTATAAGACTGACGACTCGGGTTAGTAATAATTTTAATAATTTGTTACCTGTCTCTTAATGAATGCCTTTCAGTATTTGCATCCGAATCAGTGAAGAGAAGAGTTGTTGAAACAAATAATAACAATATAACAAATGAAAACTTCATGACAACACTCTTTAAAGTTTGAATCGTAACAAACAATTAAATCTCGAATTAAGTCAATTCTATCAATAACTTTAGTTAATAACAAAGATTTATTTACTAAATACTTATAAATAAAACGTGTATTAAAATTAATTTTTGAATGGATTATAAAATTTATAACTTTTATAAGTATATACAATTAAAAAACTTGTTCCAACTTTTTATACCTAATTGGGCGGTACTTCCTGGTGATTGTTATGCATTTACCATAACCGATGCGCAAATGAGATGCTGTTTCAGTATGTTCTCTGTCTATATTGAACAGGAAGGTTAAAGCTATTTACTGATTAGCTTATTAAATAACTTGAATTATTTCGAATTATACCCTGTATATCAAATAAATTTTGAATAGAATATTCTGGTCTCATAGAGTTCAAAAAATGATTTTGTTACACTTAATCATCATACAGGTTTTCATTTTTAATGCTAACTGCATTCAATCCGTTCCATAATAAAAATAAAAGCTATTTATCATAAATATTCAAATAATTCAAATATTAAATAATAGACTGCTATAAGTTATCGTTGGAACTAATTTCTAAAGATATAAACATGTCGTTTAAATATATTGTGCTTTGTATACATTCATATAATTTTAATAACGATTTATTTATTACGCAGTAGCTCTCTATTTAAGGTATTTTAAGTTGTTTTTCTAGAAGTTACAAATTCTTTTCTAAGAATGTTATTTTATATATATTTGAAATTTGATCTCTTATTTTGAACTCTGCTCTATCACGAACTTATGATATGCTAAATGGGTATCAAAATATCATTATCAATGAGTAATTGAATTTCTGTTCAACTATTTCTAAATGTTTAGCTGAGTTGTATTTCTTGACTAAATATTCAGAGCATTAATTATCTTTACTTTTCTCGGTATTGCCCCCTCCTCGGCCCCCTCCTCCTCTCGGTATTGAATGACCCCTTCCCGGGATAACTTACAAATCAATTTTTGATATTCCATTGAAACTATTTTGAAATTATGAATAAATCATTTAGTTTTATTATTTGTAACATATTTGATACAGTGCATGCATTTTGAAAATTCTCATATTATAAACTCATTGCAATTTAAATTACAGCAAATATCTGACAATAAATTGTATTCTAATTCTTTCTTATTCTCTAATACATGAAGTTAATGCACAAAATTCTTCGTACAAATCATTATCATTTAGAATAATTTAAAATTGAGTCAATTCTGTACAGTAATAATTATTGCTTTTCAATTATTAAAATCTCATTTGTTTGTAAAGCAAATGTTCAAAATAAAAGTTTTTATTTAAATATTTTAGTCTTTATGTCTTTCTTTAATATTAAAAACAAATAATAAAAACTTTTTTACACAACAATAGTTTAACTGCAGTTTTGAGTTTTTTTATGAACGTTTCGAAACATTATTTTCTTTCTTTATCAACACTTTTGAGACAAATGAAATACAATTTGACTCTTATTTATGTTTTTGTGCATTTA
>JAQGCH010002347.1:0-12880 GCA_034699485.1 Nanhermannia elegantula
GTTCATGAAGCATATTATGAACCTTTATGTTTAGTCTTCAAAAGAAATATTAGGTAACACTGCATAAGTACAGTACTGGTGCTCTCTGTTCAAGAAATAGTATATAAGCTAAGTTATCATTTATATCTAATGTATATTCGAGTATCATTATTGAAGTGATTGTCTGTTATCTCGAATACTTTTATCCTTGTATAACAAATATTAATTGAATCTAAATAAGGCTTAAATTCAAACTACAGTACCTTCCCATTATTATATTCTTATATTTATAGTTATTTTAATCCTTTTCTAAATAAAGCAAAACAGCATGAAATTCAATTCAGGTTTTCAATGCCAATTTAATAAGCAGGTTCGGACTTTTGCCTATTTGCCTAAGCGCCTAGGCAAATGTCTATTTTTATATATTTTTGTATGCCTATTTATTAAAAATTTTTGATTAATGCCTATTTTTCGTTATATTAAATTCAAGTTTTTCTCGGAATTCATTATTTTCTATAGAATTTTAAGTTTTGTAACGTGTTTTTCCTTCTTTATTTGAGATAAGCTATTGCTACAAATGTATGATTAAGAAAAAAGTGTGACTACATAATCAAAAAGAACTCAGGATTTCAAATAATTTGAGACATAAATTATGTAATAAATGGCAAATATTAGCAAAAGTTTAAAAGATTATACTTTGGAAGAGTTGACATGTTTTAGATATGCGCCGATTCATTCATGTGATTTGGACAGATCATTTAGAACAGTGGCTTTCAAACTTTTAGACCTCACGAACCACATTGTTGATAAAAATTGAATGGCGGACCACCAAAATATAATATTTATTATTATGGGTTGTTTGAGGCTTATTTGGATCCAAAATTAAAATTTCATTGAAAATCAAATGAAAATCTAAATAAATTTAAAAACAAACTGAAACAATGTGATTTACAAAATTGTTTTAGGTGCTATAATACAGTCAAAAGGGTTACTATACTACACGTGCAGATTTGGGATGAACTGCCTAGAATTTTGACTATTTTTTAAAAAATCTAATGCTTTCTTAAAAATAAATTCTGTCAAAAACATCTTTGGTTACCCTTTAACTTTTTAAGCTGTCTAAAAAGGCTCAGCTTTCAGCTCTATTAGATGTGGTCACCCTAACTGGCTACGATTTTACACATGTTATTACTGGAGATTGGAGAAAATTTTTAAAATCATAGTACTTCACACGAAATAGGGCTTGTCATAAAGTACGTGCACAGTTTTTGACAGTTTACAGACCCCTACCCCCTCCCTGTACGCATTTGCACACGGATACTCCATGTTAAACATATAGGGTTATCAGTGTCTGTACGATTTTGACCAACCCCTCCCTCCCCCATGATTGCGTACTTACTTTATTAATGAGCCATATATGAAATCTGAGAGCCTGATGATTAAATACCAATAAGAATAACAATAATTAAATTTTGATTGGTATTTATAATTTTAACTAAATTATACACAAAAATAGCTTAAATTTCCGATGTTTCTGATAAATATATTTCTACGGACCACCTTACATTCAATTTTTAGATTGCTTCATGGACCACCTGAGACATCTCCGCGGACCACTAGGTGGTCCGTAAAAGGAAGTTTGAAAAGGGAGATCATATAAATTAATATATTTTGATTTGATATAATGATACAAATAAGTTACAGGTAATAATTCAAATATAAGGACAACATTACAAACACACAAACAAAGGATAATTGAAATAAAGATTCCTCTCATTGAACTGTAAGTGAATGATTTGAATTCATAAACATTTGTGTCAACTCTAGTATTGATTTCTCGACCAAACCCTTTTAGTAATAATGATTTTCTGACTGCAAATTCGTATATTCCGCTCTCAACCAAACGCGTAATTCTTTAAGAAAATAAATTTTAAAATTAGTGCACAGAATATTTAACCTTAAAAACTAACATATGGTTCAACTTTTTAGTTAGAGTTTGATTAAGTCTTTTAGTAATTACAATGAAATATGGTTTAAGTCCAGCACCACTTTCAGAAATATGATAATCAAAGCCTTCATTGAATCGTTTAAAATAATTGAATTTATCAGTACTTTTATAGTAATGTGCGATTATGTCATCAATAGCCAAAACTTCATTTCCACTGAAAATCCCTTTAATAGCAGTTTCAAGCATAGCATCATTAAGTACAGTCTCAAACGGATTCATAACAATAATTCTCTTTTTGAAATCCTTAGCCATATCTGATTTGTCATATGTAACAAAGTCAGTCATATCTAAGAAATCAGGAGTTCTTATCTTAAGTTTATTCCATTGGGGTTTTGTGTGTAAGTCATCCCATGAATTGATTTTATCTATAGCTTGAGGTCTAACCAATAGATACCATAAATAAACTGTATATAAAACCATTAATACATTCCCCCATAAGAGCCAAATAGTAGCAAAACATCTCTCGAAAATACCGATTGGTTTGACTGAAAAATTATCGCTTAATATTACAGAAATGTATTGCCAAACATTTTCAAAAAATGAGTTAATTTTTCTATTTTTCAAGCTTATTATTAATGGTATTGTTATTATGGAAACTAATATCCAATAATAGACTTCAATTTCAATACATGTCAAATATTCAAATAAAGGTCTTTTGTCTGAAAAATAATAATTATTAGAGGGTCCAAATTATGCTCAAATCTCACTTTCAGCATAAAAAGCATATAAAGAATCATTTTTGAGCATAATTGGGTATAATTTGCCAAAATCCGAAAGCATAATTTGGACGCTATAATAATTATTAAAAATTAAGTTAAAAATTTTTTAAAACTTTTTAAAAGTTTTAATATAATATACTGAAGATTAAAGAGTTACATAGTATTTAATATTAATTAACTCACATTTATGTGTTAGTGCACAAATAGCTGATCTCTCAATATATCCTATTTGACGGGTAATACTTCTTCCTAATTTATTAATCACGTTATTCACCTGATACGGACAAATAGGCGCTAATCCTATGTGAATCTTAGGAGAGATTTCCAACAAATATTCAGCAACATCTCTAACGTGATGATAAAATCTAACGCTAAAAATTATTTGATCAAATATTTCAAAAAATTGATTAGAGTTAATCACAGTTATAAGGAAATTAAATATTTTAGAAACTAATTATAGTAAAGAATTGGCGATAATTATAAAATTTTATGTATTTATATAACAACTCATATCTGGTGTTTAGAGATAATGTTCTAAAGTTTTGTATGCAAACTATTTTTTGAGTTTAAGTTTATCGAAACTTAAACTCAATTAATTTTGTTTTTTTAACTTAAACTCATAAAGAATCAACAAAGATTTCGTTTTCATGTGCCAACTCCCTAATGAGAGGAGATCTTACTGAAGCCCATTTTGAAAACCAGTGAGATTTTTAGTAATAACCCCGTGTCGGCTGTGGGCAAACCCGTCGGGCCGAGAGATTGTTAAAAAACATTGAATATGTGGCCGGAATATAGTAATTAAAGAAAGCAGCTCCAGGGTATCGAACCCACGACCCTTCGATCAAAAGTCCGATGCCTATGAGCTTCCACCATTCTGACTCCCTAACTAAAAATTATTCATGTATTTATTCTACAGTTGTGCTGATGAGTAAATAGTTTTTACAAAAAGTAAAGTATTTTAAGAGAATTTTATTAAAGTTAGTAAAAGTAAAAATAATACAATTATAGCAAAAGAAGTAAAGAAGTAAAATACAAGTAAATTTAAATACTGTATTTATGGACATTTTCGTTAAACAGCACACAGACAGAGGTTTTTATTTATAGAAAATGAGGTTTTCATAATATTTAAAACTACATAAAATCAATTTGAAAGCATTGCCTTAAATTTAGCAAATTTAGCATTAAAAGAGAAAAGTATTTGCTGCTTAACTTTTAAAAGATTTTGATATGATATTCACTTAAGCACGTAATACATAAATATGAAATTGACCCAAACAATAGAATTGCTTTCATATACTATATTAAATCTGAAGCTCAACCATAAAGCTGAATCTCGACCAAAAATCTATGCTAAAGCTCATTCTAAAAAATAAAATATTTTATAGCCTTCTAGTCTTAAGCTATGTTTATGTTGGTTTATGTCTAAAGAAGTTTCATTAATGAAACTTCATTAAGTAACTAAAGTAAACATAGCAACGTAAAAAGTCGCTGAGGAAAGTTTTAGCCTTTAGGGCTAAGGCTAATTGAGAACTACTGAAAAATCTTTAGGTGACAATTGAAATACTGGTTTTTAAAAGTTAATTTCCATTTATGTATTTCATATTGAAATCAAAATAACGAAATTTCTTAGAATATAGTAGGACTGGGCCGGTGCTAGTAGTAACCGGATGAGTAACCGGATAAGTACGAGTACTCTAGTATTCAGTGCCAACTTCACTGAAATACCCAGTACTCACTTTTACGGGTACTCAAGAGTACCTACGAGTACTCACGGGTAGTTACAATTTATAAATGAAGTCTATTTACATTTGATTAATAAAAAGTATTAAGTATTTGCTTCAATGAATATAGTGATTCAAATTTATATGAATTATTGCCTCATAGCTTAAATTTGTATTAAAATAAAAAGTAATCATAACTACTCTTGAATGAACGAGTACTCATGAGTACCTACGGGTACTCATAACTACCGGAAGTAGTTGGAAATACTCGTCAATTACTGAGTACTCGTTCATTGACGAGTACTCGAATAAATACCTGTTCGTACCCGTTACTTTCTTGAAAGTAGTGGATAACTGCTTTTTCTGGCACCGGCTCAGCCCTAGCTATAAGTAATCGGCTATTAAATTTAGGCTATAATTAGCGGATCATTATAACCAACGTATTTGCGAAATCCAACAAAACGAACATAACTTTGGGAAATATAATCTTAATTTAACAGTTGTACAGTTAATTTGGATTGAAAACTATTTTTTGTGGATTTACTACTTTTACTTATACTAATGTTTTCAAGAATTGAATAAACAATCACTTATACTGTAACCTACAATAAACAAAACAGTATATTAAGAAAAGAATGATGAGCTTTATATTACTCCTTTCCTACTAATGAGCTTAAGTTCATTTCCATTATACAATAGTTGCAAATACAAAGTGATTGTTAAAATAGGATCCGAATTACTATTTGGGCCTTAAGGCTGTTCGAAGCTGTGTCACATTTCTAGGCAATGATGAATTCCATTGCGTGCAATATTTCTGAGCAAACAATAACTTTTATTGCAGTTCTAGTGGAATACATTAAAAGTGGCATATTTTATAAGCCAATAATAGCGTAGGAACATATACTCCTTTATAAGATGTATCAACTTATTACTTGAGACACAAGATATATGCTGATTATGAACAAATTTAAGTGGAATACAAATTAATAATACATACAATTTGATCATTTGATTGGTCAAAATTGGATATGACGCAGAATTTGATAGTTTTAGTAAATGATAGGAAATAACAAGAAGTAAAAGCAAACGTGTTTCTTACAGACATGCTCTCTATCTGTTATTCACTTTATCCACTTTCTATTGGCCAGAATCTACACACTTTTGGACATCAATTCACAATTAATAACCGTTTTTTCATCCAAATAAAAGCTCATAAAGTTATAATCAACTCAATAAAGTACTACTTTTACAGAAATTCTCTATTAGTTTCGAATTTACTGTAACTCTACAACAATTATAACTAAGTTTTCGCTTAACTTATTGGAAATATTTATCAAATATTTTTTATCCAAGTTTTGATTATAAGTTATAACTTTTTAACCCAGTTATGGAAAGTCGACAGAACATTCAATTATTTATCTTCGTCTTTATCGCAGTCACAAGCCTTGTGGTAATGATAGTCCCAGAAGTTTCGAGCAAACCGAACATCGATGAAATTGCAAATATGGCACAAGCTATTCGTCAGTTAGAACAACTTGACAAATATTATTCACAAGTTGCCAGACCCAGGTATTAATTGCATGCTTTAATTGTTATAAATTGAAACATTAAGTCAATTTACGAATAATATCACTAAACAAATTAAATACTATTTTAACGTCTTTTACTATATGTAATATATTGTAAATAAGTTAAGTGTTAAAAATTGACCGAATCATAGCTAAATTTGAAGTACTGTTTAAAATTTATAAGCAAACTGAGGAAATCGCAAAAAGCTCTTAAGGAATATAAAAATGGTCGTTGACTTCTTGTGGATTTCAGATATAAACTCGAATTATCTTTTTTTCTATACTAAAGATTAAAGAGTTTTAATCTTTCGATAGAAAAAATCACAGCTTCAATAATCTTAGACTGAAAGACGTGTTAAGATTCTCAGATGATTTATAATTACTTATTTTAATGATTTTTTACACTAATATGAAATTAGTTTTTCTATATCTATTCAATTTTTCTATTAGTTAAGCTCTATTGCGAAGCGTTTAAGATCTGTTCCCATTTATAAGGTTTTTAAAAATTAATTATCAATTACTTTAAGTGGCTTTTATCGAAATAGACATTTGATAAATGAATAGATTTTCAAACTTATAGATCAAATATTTTTAAACATTTATTAAATTAAACAAAATATGGTTTCATCTGTTATACAGCGCTAATAGCGTTCAGAACACGCAAAGCACTAATTAACTTATGAATTAAGAGTTTAGATTTTCATCGACTTAAATAAAATACAAATCATAAAAGATATTCTGAAGCTTAACTCAAAATAACCTACTTTTTCATCAACTAATTCATAAACAAGACACTAAAGAGCTTTAATGGTAAGTACAATAGTTCAGAGTTAACGATTGGGAATTGATAAGCTATTAGTTTGAAAGGATTTTATTATTGTTTTTTTTTGTTCAAAATCTTACATTATTTTTCAAATATTTCAAAAATTGATTTAAAAGCTATATTTTTTTATATATTTTTTGTCACTTTTAGAATATTATTTAAAAGTGCAATAAATTTTCTGTTTTCAAAATGACGAATCGGAATCAAAATTAAAGTTGAAATTTCATTTCGATTCTAAGAACTGAAACAGAATAAAAATTTTAATAAATACAGTAATCGGAACGGAAACGAAGTGAAAAATTTCAGAGGAATCGAAACAATAATTTCTATATCTTTTTTGAATAATACTTTATATAAGTATTCTTCATATGATAATTGCAGAGAATATTTAAACATATAAAACAACAAATTAAATGAATAAAAAGCAAAATATTGTTGTATTTTAATGTTTAGTGCACTCGTGAATTCCCTGAATCTATAAGTACTGAACAGTTGAATAATTATTACGAGTTTTGTTTCTAAGGAAAACATTTATAGCCGTGCAATAACTTACGAGGAATCGGGTTAAAAAGCATAATAAATAATAAAAGACGATAAATGTTGACATTCTATCATTCAATACAATTCATTAGAGTGTAGTGCTGACCAAAATATGCATGAATGCATATTTTAAAATATGGTCATACTTAAGGTTGTCATATGTCTGCAAATTTAGATCTTTATTAGGATAAGATATTTCCAAACAACATATTTTAATTTTTTTAATGTAATTCAAATTGAATACTGTAGGTATAGTTAATGACTAGTTAAAAAAGTTAGAGGTGTCAAAGATTCGACCTACTAAGAGGGGGGGGGGGGTAAAGCGTTCTCCCGTCAATTTTTTTTAATTTTCGAGAAACAATGTATTTTAATGCTATATTTTGGCAAATTAAAGCATAAATTTAATTAAAAGTCTTTTAAACAAATTAAAATTTGAATCAAATCTTATTTTTCAATCTAAGTCAATATAATTGTATGTGATATGATAAAGACATGATTGTAAAGATCAAAATCTTCAATTTGAGATTTGAGGTCAAACAAAAAGACACATATCTAATAATTTGAGTACTTTCGTTTGTATTGAACAGAATTTCAAAATTTTTAATAAACTTTTCTGTGTGAATTTACCTTTCTAAATAATAAGCTTATCAAGAGAAATTGAAGCCACTGCGAATTTTTTTATTGTAGCATATTCAAAAAAATTTTTATAAAATTTGATCAATGTTAGGTGGATAAAATAGCTAAAATCCCCGTTTTAGGTTTTGTCACAGACTATATATAATCAAAGAAGAAAAAACAATTTTTCACTCCGTGACTTACATAAAGCATGTTTTACTGTTCTGCTGTTCTGCTTTTTTCTAGAAATATATACAGTAGTCATAAAAAAATTGAGAATCAACAAATATTTAGCAATTAAATGCGAGACTTCATCTTTTAATATTCTTATAAGCTTAACATTTCCAAATTAGCATATTAGCTATTTATGAAAGAATTTTGTCATATTATACAAAAAACAGTTCAATATTAATAAAACTCTAACTTTAAAGTTTTATTTTTTTAAATCAGATCATTTCAAAGAATAAAAGCTTTTCTGAGATAAAAAATTGATTTTTAATAATCTGTAAGAAGTATAACATTCTAATATTGTTTACAGCATGTATACTGTGCAGTAAATACTGTATATATCTTAATAGCTCTCATTTAAAACTTTTTTAAATGATTTTAATTAAAAGGGAAATTTTCATTGAATTTCTACTTATTCGGCATCAGATAACAAATAATTTATATATATATTCATGTTATTGTTTAATTTATTATTATAGGACTTCATTTAATCGAAAAGTGTTTTTTGTTCACTTTTCAATTTATTATACTTGGTTTCAAAATACATAAAGAAAGCTCATTAATAAAATAACAGCAAATGATAGAGTTCTCATGTAATATAATAATTCTATGAAATTAGAATATGCTATGATAGGCTCCATATAAAATCTAAATATAATTCGCTAAATCATTAATTTTCGTACTAAATTACTTAATATAGAATACAATGAATGAATATTACAATTTTGAAGTAATTTTATCTAATCTAAAGTCAATATAAATTATGTAAAGATAATATACAGTCATTCACAGAGAATATTCAAGAGTTTTAAACCAAACAAACCTCAAATATAACATATAAATAACTTAATATACTATTTATTACAGTAAATACAATCCAAAAGCAGTGAACCTGAGCTCAATTAAACAAAGTTTTCACAAAATCATTTCCGAAATTAATATTTTTTGTACAGAATATAACCCCCTCAAGAATGTCTTATAATCTGACAAAGACGTCGGCTTTTATGTGGAAATCTCTTTGTCGGAGTTCTTTTTGACGCTTAATACCTAAAAGCACACGGAGTCAAGCTATTGATAATTCGGAAGAACTGAATGTTGAATTAAATTACTCCCACTTTGCATACAGCTCTGTCACAGCAGATAATGTAAAAAATTTAATTCTACAAGAGTTTAGTCATTTTTTACACCATATAAGCTTATGTAAAGCAGTTCAGCAGCCTTTGTGAAATTTAAAAAGTGGAGCGCATGATAATACTGTAATTCTTTAATATTGATCTTATTTTCAATTTTTTAAAATTTTTTATAAGGCTTATATAGTAATAAATTGCGCGCCACCTTACTCATGGGGGTTCAGATTGGGTGCGATTGAGAAAATTTTCAATCAAATTGGGGTTAAAATTCTAATTAGAGAACCAAAAACCAAAAACCTTTTCACTTTCTTTTCACTTTCACTTAAGTCATTTCATTTAATATTGAAAAATATTTCAAAAGTTCAATACATCCATAAATTAGCGCTATTTTTGATCCAAATCATAAAAATTCTGAATGAAAGTGAAAATATAGATATTTATGCTATTTTCGCTTTCGATTTACTTTCATTATCACTGATTTTTCAATTTTTGACTTTTATTTCGGGGTATTATTTCGATTTTCACTTTCGCAAAAGTGAAAGTAACTTTTGGTTCTTTAGTTATGAAATATTGATTAAAAATATTTGTCTATTAGTTTTAAATTTATTTCTATTTGCAAAAGTTCTATAAAGTATGAGAAAATGAGTATTACAATAATTATTCTAACAAATTATCTCGATTTTTCATACCCATTGTCAAACTTGAGCTTCAAACTGAGCTCAACACAAAGCTAGCTTAAGCTCGAAGTTAACTTGTGCTATTTACTAATTATAATGTACAGAGCAAGTATTTTTTTAAGATGTCTAATAGATTTTCTTAGTGTATTGAAATCCATTTAAACCAGTGATACTTGATATATACGGTAACTGAAGAAACGTTTAAAGTAACTTTAGTACATTGACATGTGAGAAAGTATCTTGCTGTATTCATTATTTGAAAGATTCAAAACAAATTTGTCTATTGTATCAATTTCAAAATCTAGTTTCAGTTCCAGTTCCAGTTCCTCAAAAAATTTGTTTGAAAAAATGTAGTGTGTGTTTAGTGGTATAGCTTGGGTTGTGGACAGTGACACATCTTAAGACACATTTTACATACTAGTTTAAATAAATGATTCTTAATTTCAGTTTCAGTTCCTGGAACTAATTCATCACTAGAGCATAGAATTCACAAAATTTTTAGTCCCAATCCCATTGAAAGTTAAAATATTAAGCCCAATTCCATCCCAATCCCAATCCCAACATAAATGGGATTTGGACTCAGATTCTATGCTTTATTCATCACTATTCAAAACTTATTTGTGAAATTTTGTTTCAAATGAGAGGCAGAACTGATACAGTTTAGTTCTCATATTAATTTAATTCTCAATTTTTAAATCGCTTTTAGAATGAATAGAATACAAAAATCAGACAAAAATGTCTCTCTTTTGGTCTTGGCTTCAATTTTTTGCTCTTTAAGTACTCTTTGAAAAAATGCTAAGAAATTACATAAAACAAATGTTTAACTTAAAAATTTTATTATAATATAACTTATTAAGTCATTCATATTAGAAAGTATTGTAAGTTATATGAAGTATTAGTATAAAAAAAGCTAAATTTACTCATATTTGAAGCTAAAAAATTATTTGATAATAAACTTTATAATTCCTGATTTGGTTTATTTGAAACTTTTTATAGATTCGGAAAAAGAAGTCTCAGGAACCATATGAAGCTTCCATTGGCTGTAAGTATAATACGAGTTATATTAAAGTTTTATTGACTTAAAGAGTAAACAAAATTAAATATGTAGTAAATTATTATAAAGGACAGTATTATTATATTTTTAGAAAGGCTTAAAAGATTTAAAAATTAAATTTTAGATAATCCCTAATTTAGTATTAAAAATCAAATTTCCTGTGTTTTATGTACTGCTAAAAGTAATCGATAAATCAATTTTTTCGGGCGGAAATCTGACCCCAAAGACAGTAAGCTTTGGCGAGCATTAACCCGGTAATTGCATTTTCATTGTAGATATCATTTTCACTAATAATACTCTATCCTATAATACAATAATTGTATGAATTGACAGCGCAATTCATTTAATCTTATCTAAACTTGTTTGTCAGCAATGTGAAAGTGATCTCTATAATTATTGATACATTTCTGTAATTATTTTAGCAAAAAATAGCTCTCAGTGTTGTAAAAACAAATTCCATAATTTGTCCTCAATTCTAGAATTACTTAATTAATACTATGCGTAGTAAATACTATGTATAGTACGCGTGTTAGTGATAAAAATCGTGGGATGGAAAAGGATTTTGATAAATAGAATCCGTTTTTATTAAGTATTTGAATGCCTTTACTGATTAGAATGCTATCAATTAAAATAAAAAATTTCAAAAAACATTTAATTTAGCGCTATTTTTGATCCAAATCCTAAAAATTCTGATTTTGATTCAGTTTTAAATTTTTAATTTCATTCTCGTTCTCGTTCTTGAAACTGATTCAACACAGTCTTAAGTATTGTAATGCTGTAACTAATACTAATACTAATACTAATAAACAAATACTAATAAAAAAATGAATTTGTGATTGAATTTAGCATAGAATGGAATTGGGATAGGATGGGAATGAGATTTAAAATTCTAATGTTTTCTTCACTAATGCATATCATACGACTTAACAAAATGGAACAAAACAAATATTTTTGAGCTAAATATAGAAAGCTTTGTAAAAACAGAATTATTTACTATCATAGATAAGTTTATAATTACAACTATTTTCAAAATTAAGCACATGTGTGTACAAAACAAAACAATTAACTTTATTGTTTAAAGTAAACTAAAGTAAGCTGTAATAAACTCTCTGAATTTGACAATTATTTAAACTTAAAATAGATAAAGTTATACAGTAAAAGCTCGATATAACGAACAGCTCGTTATAACGTACATAACCGGAATCCTGTTCGGCTATTAACTTAAGCTAAAATCCATTCGATATAACTCACCGCTGGATTTAACGGACAAAAAATTAGACCCCTTTCGGGTTCGTTATATCGAGCTTTTACTGTAATATTTATTTATAATCGAGAAATGTTTGAATTAATGGTTAACTTTTGTTTAAAGGCCTTTTCAAGTTTTGATGTAAACGCTGACGACTCATTGCAAGCGCACAACAGGTGAAAAATTAGATTCATATTTGGTATCTACAAAAGTCTGTTCGAGTTTTACTTTATGTAACCCATCACTTGTTTTATTTTATTGGAATTTATTTATCTGAATACATGAATACATGTTCTGAACGCCATATATTTGTTATGTTAATTAATGTATTCAATTCATACTTTAATAAAATAAAATCTTATTCAAAGTGTAATCTAATGTAATAACTATATTAATTAATGTCGAATAAAATTGTAAACCTATTGTCTTAATTGAGTAATATTTTTAAATAAACTTAAAGTAATTTAACAGTTGTACGTCAGGTCTGTATTAAAGTACTATTATTATTAAAAGTTAAGGAGAATATAAAATATATACTTTCATGTATAGCACATCAAAAGTTTTTATTTAAT